>JAOSBP010055655.1:0-25338 GCA_027563825.1 Erythroxylum mucronatum | reverse complement strand
ATGGGCTCTGAAGATGTCGATGATAAGATGTGGAAAGATCATGGAGTGTTTGATGTTTGTGGAAAGAACGCACTGGCGAAGGGCGGAGGTGATGGCTAGGGAAAGGTTAACGGGACGGCCGACCATGAGCAGGTAGATATACAGAGCCTGCTCCTTGGGGACCATAGCCAGGTGATGGGTGGGAAGGATGTTGTTGCATATAAAATGCAACCACGGGCGAGCTTCGGGAAGGAGATCGGTGCGACGGATATAACGCTGAGCACCCCTAGGTTGATACCACTGGGCATCCCCTATACAGAGGGTGTGAAGGACATCGTCCCAAGGGTACTCGCGTATAAGCTCGAAGTAATGGCAACGAGGGGTTACCGGAAGGTGAAAATGCTCGCAAATAATTATGGAGGTAAAAGCGAAAGGAATGGTAACACCCCGACAGTGAATACCATAGGTGGAAGAAAAGCGAGCCTGAGTGTAGAACTGGCGAACGAGGGTTAGGTTGCTAGGTGAATGGGGTTGGGTTAGGGGGGAAAGTTGTAGGTGCAGAATTTGGCAGACAAAAGGGTTGTTGGCAGGAGAAAGAGGAAACGGTTTCTCCTTTAGTATGGACTGCACCTCGGCCTTAGCGGCCAGGGTAGCATACTCAGGATCAACCGGAAACGAGGAACTGGTTGGAGAGTCAGGACGGTGTGAAGAATGGGAAGGCTGATGAGGAGGGGAGTTTACGCACCGCGGTGAAGGGCGAGAGCCGGGGGTATGTGCCTGGGTGGCGAGGGGAGAAGAAGGTGTGGAGGGGGATGTTCAGCTCCTTTAGAGAAGTCGCGTGCGCGTCCAGGAGCGACCAGAGGTGCTCGGAAGTGGCGGGGTCGAGTTGGTGGGGGATGTAGATGAAAGTCGCGAGGCGCTCGCAGTTGCGCACGAGCCAGGTGAGGGTTGGGTCGTCCACGTCCGTGCAGAGGTCCAGGCGGAGGTATGAGAGCTTCGATTTGATCTTGGGGTCGGGACAGTTGGGTAGCCGCCGGAGTTTCCAGCCGATGAGGTTGAGGGATTTGAGGGTTCGCAGGTGGTAGCAGGATTCGATCAGGAGCGAGTCGTTGCCGAACATGAAGGATTGGATCCCGCCGAAGGTGTCGTTCGCGCCGTGGAGGGTGATGGACGCGAGGCTGTTGAACGCGCTCTCGCGGAGGGAGGTGTGGAGGGTTTGGTAGTGGGATTTCACCCCGCGGAGGTGGAGGTGGGGGCAGGGGTCGTATTCGTCGTCAACGGCCTGTTCGACTGTACCCCAGAGGGAGTCGCCGCAGATCAGGTGCTCCATCAGCACCAGGGTGAGAGAGTTCAGATTCTTCATGCGGGTGATGTGGTATGGGATGGACATCTCGAATACGGGGTCCGGAGGACCGGTGTCGCTTGCTCCGATGCTGGGTCCGGGGTTCATCGTGTCCTCTGCGCAACCGAGCGGGGTGTTGAAGGTGTGCATGATCTCGACTGCACGTTCGTCGTCCGACGGCTGTATCACCGTTCCGAGCTCGAAAATGGCGATCTTCACGTACTTGTGCATTCGTGGAATCTTGTGAAGCTGCCAGTGTACGTTTTCTGGTGTAGTTGCACGTAGAGTATCGACGCTTTCGTACATGTGCATCATCGCGAGCTTCCGCATACTCCTGTTGCAAGAACCGAGAGTTCTCACGGTCTCAAGATTGAGGTAGGAGGCGATGCGGTGCATCACCTCCATGGGCATCATCTTCATATTGGTGATAAAGTCTTGGCTGGGAAAAGAAGGTTATATAGTTGATGGACGCGTAGAGAGAAACTAAGCTCGATAGGATGGAGCAAGTGCCACACGGCAATTGGAGCCTCTCCCGTGAATCTAGTGTTTCACAAGTGCTCAACGTATTTCTGAGTAGCATGTGCCAATACCGCTCGTGCCGAGGGATTGTCAATGCCCCTTTCATACTTATCGGTATATGGCCTGCAACATGGCTCCAAGACCATCGAACTAAATCATGCAAATAGAACTCAGCAGATCTCGAGACTATATAAATCTACAGAAACCAACATGGATGTCTGGGTCACTCCACGCGGTATGCACGATTATAGATTGATAGCTCCGACAAGTCCTCACGGCTTGGGACTATCAGGTTGTTTTTGGGTTGTCTGTATAGCAAAGTCATGTTGTCAGTTGAAAAGGTAGTCTCTATTTATATGCAGCAGCTTCAGCAGTCGGTCAAGAAGTTTGAACCAAAGAGAGATCCTTCGCTTTCGCTGTACTTTGGCACTCAGACTAGGTGCGTTGACGGGTGGCTATATCACAAAATCATCTGAATAGATCCCCAGCACCCTTCGAGAGTAATCGGCTACGTTAGAAGATACCGGTGAGAGAATTGGTCATATTTCGTCCCCATGTAGATCGTCCCACGTAGGTCCCATGAGATGATACGACGAATCATCTTCCACCTATCTTGGCAAATGAACAAGCGAAACCCACATGACGGTTGCGTACATCAGTCACGCTTTACCTGGTTCACCGGTAAGCTACGCAAGGATTCTGCTGCAAAAATCTTGTTTCCTCGCCAGGCACCAGTCCGCTCCGCTTCGACTTGCCTTACCAGCCACGCGTCGCTGCCTTTCATCTCAACCAGACCCCGTTGCTCAGGCAGCGAGTCCCAACGACGTCCCGGCTGATT
The DNA here is from genome assembly GCA_027563825.1 of Erythroxylum mucronatum. Lineage (NCBI taxonomy): Eukaryota > Viridiplantae > Streptophyta > Magnoliopsida > Malpighiales > Erythroxylaceae > Erythroxylum > Erythroxylum mucronatum. The sequence goes on along the minus strand of JAOSBP010055655.1, from coordinate 22,660 downwards.
ACATAATCCAAACACGGGCGTTCCCGTCGCCGATTGTATAAAAGTCCCGTCCGCCCTTCCACTCTTCATCTTTCTTCCACTCCACATCAGCTTCGTCTCTTCTCTCCAGTCCCCCTCCCCTCCATCACCCTTCGATCCATGCCTTGTGCATCGGTAAGTCACTCGCACTTCCTTCTCCTTTCACATTCTTAAAGGGCAATGATGAAACTTTCGCTCAATGAGCGGAATCTGAGGTAGTCCCCTGGTCGCTTGCGAGTTCCTGTGTAGTAGTGCAAACGCGGACCGGCATACACCCATGATAGAAAAGCTACTATTCTGAGCCCTCTTCCCTTTTTCGACGCGCTGTTGACGAGAACACGCATGGCTTGCGCTGACTGAAATGATTCTGACAGCTCGGAGGTCGGGAGAGAGGGATGTTGCCGGGATGGTGGTGAGCATGTGGGTTTGGGGTATCGTGATGGACTTTGGATTAGATTATGTACATGATAATTGATCGGATCGTCTCGAATGTGCTGCTATCTCCTTTCCTCCGATCTCTTTCTTCGTACGCGCCTTGAGTTCGTCTTACAACTCAACCGTATTCAGGGCTCTATGAACGAAAATGTCTCGTGCTTTACCGTGTGCCAAAAGTTTTGTGAAGCCGACGAAATCGTCCACTGAGATGCCAAGGATCTCGTTCTGACACCATCTCGAAATCGTTGATCAATCCGCTGACTGCGCAGTCTCTGTATCGGCGTCATGTAGATGTATCCTAGGCCTTTCCCTTGGAATTGCGAAGAAACGGATCGGTTGCAATTCATGGCAATATGCACGTCGCTCGTAACTTATGGGAAATCCGAATGTAAACTTATTACTGCTCTTGAATCTTTCATACATATTGAATGTTTCATTCGACATTGCGTGTAGAATAGGAAGTTCTATGTTCGATCTACCATGACGATTAGAGCAGCCTACGACGATCGATCTCTTCAAGGCCATTCCATCGTAACTCCATCCCAACCGGTCACAATCGCCGACAGACCGCCGCTCAGGCTCACAGCCAAGAACCACTCGCGCACGGCGCAGCTCGAGGAACTTACGAGCGAGCTCGCAAATTCCGCTTGGCTTCGTCGGTGGCGTCACGATCGTAGCCTCTCTTTTGAGATCCGGGGAAGCACCTGCAGCTTGGCGGTAACCCATCATCCGGCCAAGATTTGGCCTCATGGTCACGGGAGAGACAAGCATGGCTGATCGGGCCGAACGATGAGATACAGCAATCACACATATCTGTTTTACGTTCCTCGACCCCCGAGTCTCGAATGCCCAGAACATCCATCGTCCCGGCGACAGCTATCCACCCCACCGCCCTTCTCTACGAGCCTTTCCCGTCGCAAACGTTACCCATACGTTCCCCTTCTCCGCCGATCCAGCTCTTGCGCTGACAAGAGAATTTCTTCGCGTCGAATTCCGGCCTGCTGCGAAGGTGACGTGAAATAATTCGACGGCTGTTTTGTGTGCTGCCGGATTTTCCCGTTAGCGGGACAAGGCTCAACTTCTCGACTTGTGTGAGGGGTCATCTGAATAGGTGAACAGTGCCGACGGGGTTGGTCGGAGTGCGATGGGTTCGCTGCTGAGAATAGCGAATGGAGATGCTGGGATGGGGGAGGAGAGGTGGAGCAAAGTGGGGATACCGGGGCTGGGGAGGGTAGTTGGGGCGCTTGTATTGTGAATGAGGAATGAGTGGAGGATAGTTGGGAAGGCTCCCGGGGCTTTCTCTGTGGGGATTCGATATGTGTGGTTGTTCTCGTAGCGGTCATGTCGATTAGGGATGGGTAGCGGGGCGTTTCGGGTCTGCTAATCGCGGTGGGCTATCTGTGGGAAGAGATGGGCTAGGTACAGCAGATTGACTTTATGGTTACAAGGCCTGCAGGGTGCTGGTCGTGAGAAGCGTTGAGTAGTCTCCTGGCCCTACGGGGCTATTCTAAGAGTCGACAGGATTTGAAATGACAAGGTATTCCATGTTCAACGAAATGGTGATACTGGGCGAGTGGAGTGATGCAGAGGAAACTTGAAGCTAATGCAAGGTACGATGGTAAAGCCAGCAATACGGCCTCGTCTCAACGTCGTTTTCGAGTTTTCGGACATGAGACAGCTCATTGCGACACCTGCGGAAATGGCCGGTGGTTCTTCCAGGATGGAGATCCGGATGTCGGATAGGCCTGAATGATTGACCAACTGTCTTCGAGACCGGGAGAGACATGCCGAAACCCAGCAGAATCGATATATCCTCCGCTTTCCTTGCCATCATAATTCATGCAACAGAACAACTGGGCCTTCGAATCGATAAATTCATTCCAGAACCGACACACCACGTAATTGGTCGGTACAGAAGCCGAAGGACTAGTCCGGGATGGTAACCACAGGTGTTTGTAGTTATCACTCTCATCAATGTAGGCCATGTCACCTCGGCCGACATTAGGGTGTAGTTATCGTGCCCATTGGGGACAAGGGTGGATAAGTGCCCATTACCGCTGGCTGTGAATTGCATGCCTCCGCCCGCGATCTGGGCCTTATCGTTTTTCCTGTCCGAGCTCCAGGAGTTTTCGAGGGGAAAGTATTGGTTGACCGAGTAGGAAGTCGTCGTTGTCCTTGACTAAAACGAGGCATTAACGTCAACTCGAGAACGCGAATGACGGTTTGTGACCTTACCTCGGTTGAATACACAGCCCTTTCCGTCGTTGTTGTTCTCACGACCACCGTCGTTGTTGATGTGGGTATCGACAAGCAACTGCAGGCTGACGACAGAGTCTTGCCAGAAGCGAATGCTGTCAAGCAAGGTGGTCGACTGAGATTGCCGGCAGCTCGCTTCCGCATCGGCGGATCAACCGTGCAACCACCGGGCCATGGGTGGAAGTCCGAGTAGACGGTGCGAGTGTCTGTATATGTCGTGGTCTCAGTCGTGACAGAAGGACTCGAGAATGTTGTGGTGATCCTGAATTTGTCGTTAGAATGTCAGGGTGGAGTGTCGAGTGGGTACCCAAGTGACTGTCGTTCATGCGTAGCATCGACAACGGTCATCTTACACGTGTCTAGCTCGTGATTAGGTACTGATTGATGCTTCTGTAACACCGATCGTTGTGGTGGTCGTGATGGTCCTTGAAACTTTCAATCAGCAGATGAGATATCTGCGGCTCGACTGGCACCGTACGCTGTAGCAGTACTCGTTACCGTGGTGGTCTTCGCAGGAATGTTGAGGTATGAAGAGCAGAAGGCGGTGCCCGATGTCTTGCAGCTCTTGGCTTTTACAGACGAATAGAGTGATACGGTAGTTGCAGCAGCAGTAAATGCTGCTGAAACGAGAATGGCGAGCAGCTGCATATTTCGGTTCTGCAATCTGAACAGATGTGACGCTTTTGGGGGGAATAGGGAACCAATATCACGAGGGTGAACGACGTGAGGACTATATGTTCAACCTACTGAATCAAGTGGCCTCCAAACGCGTACGAGCTCTCATGAAGCGATTGTCATGAGCAAGTACAGCCGACGAAGAAACGTCTGTTGAGTTTCACACTACTTGCGGAGAACTGTTTCACATGTTGCGGTAAGATTGTTGCATGTTTTCACACACTCCAGATCATACTCAGCTAGCCATGTGCTGGATCTGATCCGTGAGGTCGACCTCCAATCACGACTGTTGGGTCAGGGAAATGGCAGATTCGAGCTCTCTTTGTGACTGGCTGTCGGACCCCAAAGTCATTCGGCTCACGCTACCCTTGCATTGCCCGGCCAATTCTGATGGCGAAGCCTCGACTTAGAGAACACGTAGCCACACTTACACCAGATCAGGATGATCCAGACACCGATGGGAACGCAAAGCGATCTTGTCTTTGTATGGTGTATCGGTCAAAAAAAGATCACGGGAAAAGGATTCGGCCAGACAATCCGGAGTTGTGCAAAATCCACACATTGACTGTTCATGTTTCGGCTTGGAAGGTACAGTGAACCTGTTCACTACGTATTTCGCTCGAATACTCAATTTTAAATTGAAAATATAGGCAAACGATCTATCAATATCAATTTGTTCAACCGGACTGGCGAACGTGAAACGAATTGCCTGCATAATATGAGCCCGGGCACTACAAAAGACTCACAGAAGATCACGCATTGGAGCCATTGCAGCACTCGATGGACAAGAAAGACTGTGATATCCTCAGAGAAGATATCGAGAATCGGAGAGGACAGAGAGAAAAAGATCTGGAGAGTCGCAAGTTCCACTCTATAGGTTATGAATACCAAGGTGGTGTCCTACCATATACCTCTGACCAAATGTTGTCGACAGTTACTTCAACATCAGACTCAAGATCGCTCTCATTACCCTCCAAGTACGTCAAAGCGTCGCAAGTTAGCGGGCCGTTCATCGCCAGCCCTTCTTTGGTGATGGCTCTCATCAAAGGCGGATGCTGATATGATGTGATTGAGAAGTTTGAGATGCCTTTGCATTCCTTTCCCTTTGGCGACAACGGTACACCTATGGACAGGCCGTATCGTAAGCTCAGATGGAGAAGAATGGCAGGGCTGGATTATGGTGATCCACAATTTCCAACGTCTGGCTTTCTTCTTCTCACCGAGCACGGTCGCAGCAGCGGTATACTTCTCAGGTCGTCATGCGTTCATGAGTATTCCGTTATGGACTCGCACTTGATTTGCTGCCCGAAATCAGCACCGCAAAACGTACCTTAGAGGACATGTGCCATCATGGGCAGTCCAGCAGTTCGACAGCGGTTGCAACCAAAATTCAATGCGGAGTCATGATATATCGGAAGCCTGCCATACAATGCTTCTAATCTTAAGGCAGAACCGCACTCTTCGACCGTGTCTTGTTCCAGACGACCGTGCATCTATCTTTCGAATGAGCGTCGAGCATACGGTTCGTAATAAACAAGATCGAGGATACAAGTTGACAACGCAATCGGCCCACATGAGATGAATGTAGAGCGACAGCACAGTGGTTGTTTGGGCCGTACCGTGTAGTGACTTGTGGACAGCATCAAGAAGGCAGAATGCATGCATCCAGCCAGTCAAGTTCCGAATATAGAGTGGCTGACAAATGGGCACCAATGGTTTGAAACGATATGTTCAAACAAAACCACGAGATGGATAACCGGTGAGCATCCTCTCGGTGTAATATATGAGTGAGTTTGGATCGGAATTAGTTCCACTCATCTGCAAAAATCAAACCTACTACTCATCTAATCGAGAATGCAACAGATTCGGTGATGGGCTCTAACCGGACCACGCGTGAGAATGGGAGCCAGACCGGTCGCGCAGGATTCTGTGCCTCAGGCGCGCATTCTCGTGCTCACGTCTGACGCCGCCACGAATCTTTTGCGGCGTACCTGAGATCCTGCGGGCTAATGACAATGCCACCGGATAGCAGCAGGGAGATATGTCGTGGAATTTTTTCTCGCACTCAACGGTGTATCATGCTGATGTTCACTTGAAAACACTGCAAGTCTTTGACGAAAGCGGTGAAAATGACACGGCCATTTTCGCAGCTCAAAATTCGCGTGAATCCTTCGGTTTCACTTCGCGTTGTTCCCATCTTCGCCGTTGTGAAGGCTCAATGACTATCAACATTGATAGCAGACGATAAGACGAAACGACGGGCCAGGTCGAACGCGGCTCTCTTCCTGTAGCTTCACGTGGCCGCTCCTCTGTCTGCGATCCTGCGATTCACACAATTTGTCCGTGCGGATCCCAATTTACGAGATGTTGCTCCTACCGCGTCGTAATCTCGGAAAGACCATCGGCGTGTTCATGAGAATACTCTCATTGCCACCTTCTTCGGACCTGCGAGCGACCAAGTTCGATGCTTCGCGTGACTCTCGTGACTTGTTTCTCCGCTTTCCAGAGAATGATCGACGGAGCCAGGATCTGAAAGCGCGCGACGAACGCGTGGGGGCTTCGGCTGGAGAGGGACCCGAGTCGTCAGACGGGGTGTCCTTTAACCCATTGGAGAGTTAGTTCCCACGTTGGACGCCACGTCCGGCGCAGCCCATCGATCCGGCAGGCTTCGCAGGCGCACCAACATCGTCATATCCAACATGACGCGCAGGACGCCGCAAAAAGAACATTTTCGCGATGCCAACTTTTCGTCGACATACAATGCGACCGGACGAACTTCCCGTCTCGCGTCGGTTTTTGTCCAGAACAGCGACGCCCGATGGCAGACCCTCCGAAGAACGACCCCCGAGACGTCGAAAAGGCCGATGAGAGGCCGGCCAATGACAAGCCTTGCGAAGATAAGCCTGCCGATGAAAAGCCCTCCGACGAAAAGCGACCCGACGACAATGCCTCCCACCACGAGAACCAACCCACCGAAGAAGAGAAGGAGAACGAGATAGAGAAGGACGTCGAAAACGACGGCAACATCCTCGAAAAGCTGAGCAGCGCAGCCGACGCCGTCAGGAAACCCTTCCACCTCACCTCCTTCCACCCCTCGGGAGCCTTCAAAGCCTTCCACCCCACCACCGTGCGCCTCAAGTTCGACCTCCGAAACCGGCACGACGACGCCGAACCCTCCCCGCTCTCCTCCTCCTCCTCCCGCAAATCCTCCGACCCTGGAGTCGGCCTCAGCGCCGCCGAACAGCAGCAACGCCGCCCCTCCTCCCGCAAACCCTCCCGCGCCCCCACGGCCTCCCGCCACAATTCCGTCGCCGACTCCGACTCCGAGCTCCTGATCCTCTGGCGCTCCCGCGACAACCGCAAGCGGAAGCAATCCCTCGCCTACCGCCGGTCGTCCCAGGTCTCCGGGGGCGAACTCTCGCAGCGCAGCCGGGTCAAGAGCGAGGCCGAGACCGAGGAGGAGTACGACCGCAGAATCTCCCAGGACATCTCCGCCGCCGCCGCCGCAGCCGCCCACCGCCGAAAACGGACGTGGAAAAAATGGTGGCTCGCCTCCGCACTCCGCCACGGCCTGCTCGGCACGGGACGCATGTTCACCACACTCCCTTACTGGGACATGGCGTACTGGGTCGGGTTCTGGTACTCCCTCGGGTCGCTCATTTTCGTGATCGAGGGGTTGATGGGTTGGCTGCCCATCGCGTTCCCTTCGCAGTTCGGGGCGGCGGAGGACAGCTTCACCGAAGCGATAGGGATAATGGGGTTTTTGGGTGTGATGATGTACGAGGTTGGGGCCGCGATGTCGTTTCTCGAGGCGGTGAACGAGGGTTGCTGGCACGGCGCCGCGATGCGGAGGCTGATTGACGGCTGTGAAGGGGTGGATGACAGGGAGATGTTCGATCGGAAGGTCAGGGGGATACTTAAGAGGTTGGATCCGAGGAGGCATCATGGGGAGGGAGAGGGGCGGAAGAGGAGGGGGACGTTGGGGTGCGATGAGGAGGGGAATTGGGATAGGGCGATCAGGGAGGCGCCGAGGTCGAGGAGGGGGAGTTTGTTCGTCAAGTGGAGAAGGGGGGCGGTGGATGAGGGGAGAGGGGAGAAGGGGGGAAACGGGGATGAGGAGGATGACGGGATGGTGCCCGATCCTGGGCTGTTCAGGCTGTGGCCGACGTGGAGGAATTTCAGGGAGCATCATGTGCATGATCTGGGGTTCTGGTCCGTGACGGCGTTCTTCATCGGCGCGACGATTTACTGCATCAACGGGATCACGGGGTTGCCGGGCATCCTCGACACTTTCGAGCCGTGGCAGGAAAATGTCGCGTACTGGGTCCCGCAGATGGTGGCTTCGGTGGGTTTCATCACGGGGAGTCTGCTGCTCGTGTTCGAGACGCAGGAGAAGTGGTGGAAGCCGGAGCCCATGGTGCTAGGTTGGTGGGCGGGGGCGTTTTCGACCGCGGGATCGGTCGGTTTCGAGTGAGTGTCATGTTCCTTCGTCGTCTGTTATCCTCCACTAACATTCTAATCAGACTTTGCGCTGCTCTGGGTCCTGCGACGTACAAGAATAACGGAGCTCTCTATCAGAGTGACCTGTCGGAAGTTTGGGGCTCGATGTGTTTCTTGATCGCCGGTCTGTTGCTGATGTACGAGGCGGTGAACAAGAATCCCATAGGCGAGCTGTTCGATGAACCTGGTCCGCTAAAGAGCTGGCAAGTGCGCTTGTAATCATAGCTGTTTTCATCATCGGCACGGCGTTTGGGTTGAACGTTCATCGTGGTCAACGTGATGATAATGAGGGTACTGTCGTATGAAGTCAAACGACCGTGTAAAAATGTCAACGAGAGTCTCCATGTCTAGTCTTGGTAGCTCGTTTACCTGTCATGATTTTCATATACCTCGGGAGTCCGGCCGGCATTCATCACGTGAGTCTTGGTCACGTGTTTTTCACCCCCCGAGATGTGCCGAGTAAGTCCACGGGTGTCCAGTGTTGGCGAATCGAGCGCTCACACTTATCGACAGATGGCCAGGAGTATGTTTTGGGAACGAAAGTAGGCATCAGCCTTAACGGGACCCATGACTTGAATCCGAGAATGGTAGAGTCGCTCGTTGTACAGGCGGACGACGTGCTGCAACCACCTAAACACGCGACGGTAATGAAAGCCAATCACAGTATACGAGTATTCTGTCCTTATTGCTCACCCATTGTTAACCATAGACATTTGGAGATTCGCGGCTTCGCAGTACTGAATGCGAGGACCACCCTAACAGCGCCCATCACCCGAGGCGATTAGATAAGCTCGTTGGACAATTTCACGGATATTGTAAACACAGCCCGACATTGTGCATGGGCGGTACAAGCCTAGCCAATGTCCGTCGCGAGGTGACAATGTTGAGAACTCAGCTGCGGGGTGATGAGGCGCAGTGCATGCACCGGATTGTTGGTGGCCCCCAGGCTGGACTCCGATGTAATGAAGTTCTCTCCGCAACGCACTGCCTCTCAGCAGGAATGAACACATCTTCCACGGCTGGCGGCCTACATTTCTTCGATATCGCCGTACAACGGCCATGGCGTCTGTTCCAGATACCGAAAGCGTGTTTCTCAGCATTTCGCGCCTGAACCAGAAAGTCGTCGAGTCTTCTCGACTACTCGAGAACAGAGATCATGATGTTTTCCGCGCTTCCAGTCGCGCCCGGGAGCTTCGAAAAGTCATTGCAGCGTCATCCGTTACCTGGGAAGCCTTCAAGCGGACCATCCAGAACGACCTCGGCTCGAACGATGTGACACAACTAAGGATGAGCCATGCCATTCACGGCTCGAATGACTGCATTCAATCTTTGGCAGAACTCGATCGTGCTTTCTCCTCACTTCCGTCAACCAGGCCCGATGCAGAGCGCAGTACTATTGGTGAACCGTACGACATCCAGGAGCTTCTTGCTAAGCTTGACGGGCAGAAGATTAATCTGATGATCGCTCTCGCATCGATCAGCTTGTAAACGATTCATCTTATGAAGCACAACCCGATGTACCCCTGCTTATCATCATCGCAGTCATTATGAGCGGCCGTTTACATCGGACGAGCTATTTTCAACCCACACCCTTGGAGCACTCCATCGCTATGTTGATTACGGAAAAGTCGTTCTTCAGCGTTTCTCAACAACCGCCAAAGGAGATGAGGGAACGGCCTCAGGTAGTCGTCATAACGTTCAAAACATACCACGTACTCCCTTCGGGGGCGCTGGACGACGGGCGCTGGATCTGCTCGGCATTGAGCACCCTTGTATGCTTGCTGAGGTCAAGTCCGATCTCGAACCGACTTATTCGACCACAAGGTATTCATCAGCTGAGAGTCAGGGCATCGATGCCGATTGTCGACGCAGAGGCACTTGTCGTACGTTCGAGTCCGCTACGTCGGCCATGAAATCCGGCGATATGGCCATGCTACAACAATGCATCGGATCAGTCAATGCTGTACATGCCCACGGCCGCACCATTCTTCATTACGCCGCAGCAAACGGTTTTGTGGATGCCGTGATTCATTTGCTTTCGATAGGTGCAGATCCAAGCATCCAGGATAGCTTGGGAGAAATAGCATTGATCAAAGCAATCTATGAAGACCACCACGAAACTGTTGATGTATTGCTGACCGCATCGACAGCCTTGTATGGACCGGAGCCACGCATGAAAGATTGGATAACTCTTTTGCATTGCGCTGTTCAAACCGAAGCCATGCGTTCTGCCGCGAGGCTTTTGAATGCCAACAGTGAAATGGTTCATACAAGGGACCACCGAGGAAGGACAACTCTACATCTGTGCGTGGAGAGGGGCTCATTGGATCTGGTGCACGTCCTACTCACATACGGCGCAAGATGCACCGTGAGAGATAAAAAGCAGCGTACACCCGGCAACTACGCTCTGAAGATGGAAAACGTCCGCAATCAACGAATCTTCCAGCTCCTCTTGGTCCACACCACCAGGCTGAACGGGGTGGCCGACGTCGAAGCTGTCGTGAACAGACAAGCTATGACGATGCGTGAAGCTCAGACCTTGACGAGATTCCTCAGTGGTTGGCCACAGAACCTACCCGCCGAAGAGTCTTCCACGAACAATGATGCGAGATTGAACCGCGAGATGAACGCCAACGTCATGACGCCTGTTGAAGATGAGAGTTCGTCTGTTGATGTTTTGAAGCCCCAAACGGATTCCGGCTATGCATCAAATTCTTTGCCAGCATGGGATGTACGGACAGAGTACAGCACGAGCGAAGCTCTCGATATGAAATATGATGCCCGAAGACAGCTCGAAGAACAATTCGCCAATGAACTGCGCAACCGACTTCAGGAGCCCCTTGGACAGAGCGTGCTCAGAAAAACATCCTTTGACACCGGGGCTTCTGCTCTGCGGACATATGCCATCCTCGCTACGCTACGTGCTGAGAATGAGAACCAGAATCGAGCAGCCCTGTTCGTCAGGCGATCACGCAGGTGAGGCTTTTCCCATCACCTATGCTTTGGGCAACCTGCCTTCTCGATTCATTTCCCGATGCTGACGCTTTGCGGCAGAAACATCCTGAGGGAATTCGCCAGTCTTTTCGCTGACGAGGGGAATCTCGATCAGAGAACTGGCGAGCCTGGCATGCTACTCAACGAAAAGATGGACCTGTGGAATCTCGAGCCTCAGATTCCAGCACCTCTTGATGAGATAGCCGATCTACAGATCTATGACGAGAGTGACGACGAGGACCAAGCCGACGATGCAGTCGGCCAGTTCCGAGCAGAAAAGGACTTTCTCCTCGACGGAGATGACTTTCGCTGGCTGGTCACGCAATTGCGGATAGAAATGATGTTTCAGCATCCCGGTCCGGACCCAACATTATTGCGGATTCGGAACAAAGCGGCCGACGCCCTGGCACGATCCCAGAAACTTTCGAATAGAAGGCGCAACAGGTGCACGCTCACACTGAAGAACTGGCAGCCTGTTGAGTTTCTCCAGCACCAGTTCCAGCATATCCGTGAGACCGTACGGATCTCCTCCGTGATCGCGGTGTCAGGCTGTGCTTCTCAAGCGTTTGCATCAACATGCGGCGAGTACGTGCGGCAGATTTGGCCTGACAATGGTCCGGACATCATGCAGCGCTTGGACGATGCCATCAACGGCGATGAATGCGCACGATATGAGGGCACCAATTCGCTGGAGATTGATTTGAGCAAGACAGATACCATGGTCAGCATAGTCGGGGCCGTAACGTACCAATTGGAAGCCATCGAAATCTTCACCTGGCTGTCCACCGTCACCAGAGACACCATCTCCGACCGAAACTGCATGTGTCTGCCGACGCTGCAAACAATCGAATCCCCCGTCGACCTGACGTTTCATGTTCGCCACGACTTGCGAGAGATGGATGAAGGGATACCTGATTCGTGCTGGCACGCCATGTTCCGCAACACCGTAGTAGCTGGCGGTTACCCGATCCCCGCAAGGCATGAGGATGAGAAAGGGTTAGAAGCTTCGTTTCCGTTGATGATTTGCTTGGGCCAGACTCCTTTCGGGACATCTTCCTGCTCCAAATATTTCCTCAAAGGCTTCAACTCCATCTTGGCGCCCACGCGAAGCACTGACCGCATCGTCCAATGGCATTTCGTCGTCAATAGAGACCGAAGGCGTCTGCCGTATGCGGAAGGCGCGCGGCTGTCTATGCTTGAAAAAGACAGTCTCTCATATTCGCAGGATACGCGACATTTTGTCGGATGGGCACCTGTCGTTGATTGCTTGATCGGTAAGATCCCATTCGAGCCATTTCCATGCTGAAATTACTGACCGACCCGTACAAGGTACTCCGAGTGCCGATTACAGCCAAATCGGATGGAGTAAGACCTCGAAGGTGACAAAGTCCATCACCGCCGAGCCAAAATTATCTATCGGGGGAGGCTATCAATTCTCGGCATCGGTGAAAATCGTCAGAGGACACAGAGATATACCCCTCTACTTGAGAGATGAGATCTCCTACCAAGATCGGGTTCGAACGTTGGCGCGATGGAGGGTCATCCTGTCAGATGCATCGAGTCGTAGACACTGGCTCTGCGACGGCGCAAGTGCGACCCTGCATCTTTGTCGAGCCTGGATGCACCAGAACTTGGACGATGGATGCAAATTGGCGCAGATCCACAGTGTGGATGCCAGAAACGGCCTAAGTGCGAGCTCGCGAACCCTCATGGACAAGCGAAACAGACGCCTCATCCTCCAAGAAGACTTGGAAGATTTCAGGAAGCCCGAGGGCGCGAGCACCGGCTCGAGCGTGGGGGCTTACGCGAGTACGGACGTCACGTACTTTTGCCTCGAGCATCTCGTATCACGATTCTGGAACGTGTTGGAACAGATCTCGGAAGCGGCGGTATCGAGGAGCTATGCACCCGAAATCGGCCTCAACATTTTCGAGCACTCCTTGCATGGCTTCGAGTTCCAGGACATACTTATCGGAACCAGGTCAATGGAATGTCACCAACTGGATCTGCTGCAAGACGGGAAGGAATGGCTGCGTTTCTCAAAAAAGGCCAACACGATCAATCTCTTCGCCCGAGGTTTCGGGGATCTCATCCGGCCACAGATCTCAGGTCCAGCGAAGCAAGTGTGTCGGCGGCGCAGCCTCATGCCCGAGCAATGGGACTATCTCGGAGTTCCGCTCGCCGCCCTCGAATCGGCCTGCGAGATGTTTCACCATACCAAAAGTACGGTGCAGGTTTGCGAAGGTCATTATTGGCACAACGTCGAACGGGTTCTCACGACCTGCGAATGCGCTTCTGAAGACTCTGAAGACTCGTGTGCGATGGCCGTAGTCCGTTTGAGTGCTGCACTGACTGGGCCCAAAGCAGATGAACTAGTGTTAGCCAACAATCATCCCATATTCAGCAAGTACCCCCGGGGTGCCGTCATATTCGGCCACAGTGGCCGCGACGTAGAAACATCACGGGTGGTAGCGGGTGAGACCGACGTTGAGCTTGCGGATCACGGCGAATCGCTGGAATCCGCCGAAGGTTCCCAAACATCGACGACAAACGATGACGGTCTATCATCGGTTCAGCTGTCACCTCAGAGCTCCCGCACGTCGTCGAGTACGCACAGGAACGAAAAGAGTGCCGGTCGACGATGGGTGAAAGCAAAATTACCCTCGCCCGTACTACGGTTCCGTACACAACACCGGCGAGAGCACGAAGACTAGTCGTACCTCGTCCGCGGAGAATCTCATTCACCATTGGATCGCAGCCACCTTCTAACGACAAGAATAAAACAGCCGATCGACTGCTCCGACACTACACCACTCATCCGATCCAAGTTACCATGGCTCGCAAACAAATCGAGGTGCGGACATGATTCTACGTTCGACTCTCCCACCATGATACGAGCAGCCTCAAGACACATTTCGAGCCGCACCTGATCTTCAAGATACCTCTCAGGCTACGCAATCGCTAGAAAATCGCAAACTTTGGCGCCCTCGAACATCGCCTTCCGAAACAATAGCCGTACACAGCTCAACCGCAGTTCGTTTGACCCAGATCATGAGAATATCGCGATACGCCAACATCCTCCGACCTCCGGATCCCACCACAGCCCATCCATCCAACCGCGTCGCATGGGGACATTCTCAAGCCTCACCCCCTCCCCGCGCACCCATTTCCGATACGTACTGTCCGCGGAAGACGACATCGTTTTCCCAGAGCGGGGGTCGACTTCCCAGCACATCAGACGCCGTTCAAAAGTACGAGCTCGAGCTCGAGCCCGAGCCCGAGCCCGAGCATATCCATGACCATGACGCCCATCTTCCCCAGCTGACGCGAACCTTGCCCACCCGAAGTGGATATCCCCACCCAAAGTGGATATCCCCCACCAATTCCCCGGAAGGCCCTCGCGGCAACGCCGATCACACCGCTCCAGTCGGTCCAGGTGGACGGTAGCCTGAACGAAGCCACCGGCGAAGTTTTGGAAGAGGAGGAACGGCGCTGTGCTTTGTCGCACCCCGAGCTGAACTCCAGAAAACCGTGACAAGCGCTCGTCAGACCTGAGCGATTCTCAGTCTGCAGGATCCTGGACGTGGGTATGACTTGGTGAGGACAAGGGCGAGCATAAATGCGATGTGTTGTCTTTAGACTTTGACTTTGGTCCGAGGGTTGAAGTCGAACTTTTTCTATGCGGGCCCTCGTTTCGCACGACGCATGGTGTCGCGGATTGTATGGTCGGATATCATCCGATGTCGATGATAGCTGCGCCCAGCTGAGGTTGCGGTGATGAGTGATATTCTTGTCGTTGCGGAAGATGCTGGCTCTTTTGAGTTAGGGTAGAGTTGTGATGGGATGGGATGATGGTGTGTTCTCGTCGTTGGTTCGCTCGAGAATTGAGGGTGGGGTGAGGGTCTTTGTGGAGAGATGCGAGGCGGTCTGTTTGGAGGAAGGTCAGTGATCCGATTGCGATGTTTGGTGCAATGCACAAATGTATGAAACGTGTTCCCTCAGATGAACTCACCTCAACGCGCCTTTCTCGCTTCGAATGTCAACGCGTGTCAAGATATTACGTCGATAGCTGAGAGCACAGGGAAATGGACTGCGTGAGTGAATGACTTGATTGCTTTCTTTTGCTTCAGAGCCGAGAGTCTGCTGCAGCCGCGACGGAGGCATGGTTTGGAGCTCTGGGTTTATCGCGAGTTTCGGCCCAGGAAAGATTGCTGGCCCCAAACATGGATTAAAATTAGATCCAACGTGGCTTCGATTCGGGA
The DNA here is from genome assembly GCA_027563825.1 of Erythroxylum mucronatum. Classification (NCBI taxonomy): domain Eukaryota; kingdom Viridiplantae; phylum Streptophyta; class Magnoliopsida; order Malpighiales; family Erythroxylaceae; genus Erythroxylum; species Erythroxylum mucronatum. Next base: position 7,520 of record JAOSBP010055655.1, on the reverse strand, counting down.
AGGGCTGAAAACCTGCCTGGGCGGCAATGGTGCTAAAACGGCCCCAGAAACGTCAGCTAATTCGATGGACTCATGCATCTCGGTAGAGACGCGGGGATGCAGTACTCGTTTCTGCTATTCTAAGGCTACTTTCGCTGCAGCCGATCGCAAAGGCAAGAATGCGTGTCTCAGCCGCACCCGTCGCGATCTCGAACAAATCATGCCCAAACCCTCTTTCCCTTCCTTTTCCAGTTCCTCTTCCCTAACTCTATGTTCCCGATCTGCGACATGAACTTCCCTCGTACCCACCACTGCATCGTTCGACAGCATGGAGCACATCACTGGAGACCTCTTTTTGATCAGGTTTTCAACAATTTGCTGGTGATCCGGGTGACTATACTTACCAGCTGCCTGCTCGTTGTTAATGTCTCAACTGTTGCGCTGAGATTCTATGGCAGACGCAAGCAGGAGCTAGGTTTGGGCTCCGATGACTTGTGCATGCTCTTTTGTATTGTGAGATTGTCTCAAAGTATTGTCTCAATTGTCGGAAGTTGACTTCACGATGCAGATTGCGTATACGGTCACCTCTGCGTCTCTATTAGTCCGTACGAGTAACGTTGGTCTCTGTTTTACTTCAAGGCTGATATTAGTTCAAGTCACGACATACCCGGATCAGGACTACCCGGTGAACTGGTTGAATCTCTCCGGTCCTGGTAGTTCTAGCGGCGAGATCGTCTGGGCGGGCGACCCTTGCAACACTATCATCACTTCCGCTATGACAGCTCAGGTTTGTGTCTCACGAATATATCTCACTGCATGAGTATAACACTGACCAAAAACGCAGTTTGGCCTTACATATATCATCGCGACTTATGCAACGGCATTCCTTGCCAGGACCAGCGCACTCCTCTTTTACAAACGATGTTTTTGCCCAGTACCAGAGCTGTACCGTCGCTTCAGAACAGGGTTCGTTTGTACTCTGTCGACGCTTCTGATCTGGACAGTTGCGTTCTTGGCGCTGTCTCTTGTGCGCTGGCCATCCCTAAGTAAAGATACGACTTTCGTGGGTGCGATTGGCTCCGTACAGTGTGGTACACCCTTTATATGCATGATCCAATCCGCTACAGATGCTGTCTTGAGTTTATGGATCTTCTTGATACCACTGTTGATCGTAAGTTAGTAGATGGTTGTCTGGATGAGCTCTCACTGGTACACAGATACTACGACTTTCCGTTGGGACCCCGCGAAGATTATACGTCGGTGGAGTCTTTGTTGTCGGGCTCGGGTACGTTCCTTCAACTTTGTTCTAGCCAAGATCACATCTGACAACTCGAAAGCGGTTGTTTAGGCTCGTTACTTCGCATGTCAATGATCATGAGTTATCATGGTAAGGCAAGACGATCATCTGAGCGAGAGGAGGAAGACTCACATGCTGGTCAGGTCACGGAGGGCAATACAGCGGCCGATCCAAAGCTTGCTCAACAACTTACGACTGGCGGCACCCGGTCTCCTCCATCCATTGTCAGCTGCATGGCTACTGGAGTAATTCCGCCACGAATGGCTTTCACTTTTACACTATCCTCGAGATCGGCTTGACCGTTTTCTTTGTGAATTTACCGATGATTTGGCACCCACTTAGCAGAATAGGACAATGGCTAAAGCAAGCAATTCGCAGACCAGTAGGCCCGGAAGCAGAACTACCGGGTGAGCATCTGGAGCTGTCTGGATTCGAGTGACTTCTTTTGGTATGCCAGTCAGCACAGAACTATTCTGCACAGCTACTCCGACGATTCCTCGAACCATTCAGAGCACCAACGGGGACTCCAGTCTTTGTAACTCTCATCTCATCACAAATTCTTGGAAAATAATTCTTGGCCTGGCGTATTGCTGGATCCTCCGATATCAAAGAATATGAAAGTTTATCTAATACGCTAACTTCCAAAACCGTAATGAATGTGACTTTGATATTCTTGATCGGACATTGCAAGTTTTGTGGTCTTTGCATACATCTCTTCGAGTTTGAGTGAGATTGCAACTCAAGACAACTCATGCTGTCGATCCACCGCGCGCCGTTGCTCAATCTAGGTCAAGTTTCTGAATGGATAGATCTTAATGTGACGGATATCCCTTTTCGTGCTTTATAGATCTCATGAAAGCGAGGGATTTTGGCAACCCTTTGACTGGAGCAACGACAAAGAAATTGTAGTGCAAGATCTTTTGAAGAGAAGCATTCTGTTCAATCTTACTCATGACCCGAGTTCTTCTCTTCATCCTGTTCCTCCACCAGCGGCCGTCAGTCTTCTTTCGCCATCGTTCCTCTCACGTGTATCAGTTTCAGACACCTGGTACTGCTCACCAGGATCGGCGCTGCATTTCCAAGTCGGTTCTCCACCATCCGACCACTCCTAAAACTCACGAAATACTCACTAGAGAAACCACCCCGACTTAGTGTCCTTGGCCCCATGGGAGCACGGGTATATGTAGCCGTCAGCTGTTTGTAATAATCGTCATCCGCGAGATCGAACGTCAATCGTGTTGAGATTCTGGACCTGGAAGTACAGGCCAAGTTTGTTGTATACACATGGACTTTATCTGGCGGGGCGCGTGACGTCCCATGAACATGCCTCCCTGGGCTCAGCAGGCGTTGTCGACGAAGGCGCGGGCCTCCTCTCGGTTGGGCCAAGATGAGCCCGTGGCGAAGCAGTCGATCGCGGATGCGAAGCCCGCAGAAAGGGGGAGGAAGAAGATGGGGGGGATGGTCTTCATTTCTTCTTGGGAACAGACGTGGATTGGGGAGTGAGATATTCGGCTTGAATTGCTATGATGGGATGGATTGTTGTGCTGGTGGTGTTGATAGGATCATCACCGGTGTGCTGGCGAGACTTATATCGTATTCCGGTGAGCTCGAGTGTAGGGTTTGATATGTAAACTGTATCCTTTTTCATACCGTCGCAAGCCATCGAATTGATGACCCCTGATTTCATCGTTGATAAATCGCTCGGTAGGGTTAGTCGGATAGCATCAAAATGGGTATTCATCCTTGAACCCGATCAATACGAGGAGAGAACTCTGCGAGTGTCGAACGCCATTGTTTGTAAGTCAACACGATAATGCAATGGTTTGTACTCTTCATTATTACCAACAATGAGCCCGGGTTACCTTTTTCCGATTTTGGAATGGGATAACCCTAATCACGTGAATTAGCTACATGATTGCTATCGCTGTTGTGACATGGCCGTAAATTCGTCGATCATCGACTTGACTCCTTCTGGTCAGTTCATCGCTACGTCCAATGCCTCGTTGAATCGTAGGAACGACACGAAGTGCCAAGAGAGGTTTCCTGGACCTCACCACCAGAGGCTCCATGACTAAGCAAGCACTGTAGACTAGGATGTGGCTTTAACGGGCCAAGCCGTATATGGAGGGCAACTTATATCGGAGGATGACACGAGGGCCAGCGACTGATTGTTCCAAGCACACGGCCAAGATCTTGAACTTTGACGGATTCCGGTGCCGTCCGACAAAGCGAATCGCAGGGCGTGGTGTTGCTGTCGCCGATATGCGATTGTGCGCCAAGCGACTCACAGCCACGCACTCGCCACAATTTCTGCCTGAGGTTTCATATCCACGAGTGTGGGGTGCGATGACGTCTGAGCCGCTCTGCGGAGAAATCGCTTGGCATTCCCGGCATTGAACGAGGTGTCCACAGACATCTCAGTCCCTTCCAACAACGAGTCTAACCCTCAACCTACAACCTCACCGCTCTTACTCCACCCTCTAATGTCCAGTTCGTCCCACATCCCTCCCACTAATCCTCACTAACCCTCACTAACCCATTTCCAGCCCACCCGCTCCCCTCCAATCTCCCAGTCCCAAAGGACGATGGCGCCTGCTCCCACCTCTCCCCAGGCACGCCCCTCCCCTCCATCTCTCTCCCCTCCACCTCCGGCGTCCCAATCAACCCCTCTCTCCTCCCAGGGCTTACCATCCTCTTCTGCTACCCCCGCACCGGCGGACCCAACGAAGTCATCCCCGAAGCCTGGAACTCCATCCCAGGCGCAAGGGGCTGCACCCCCCAAGCCTGCGGATTCCGGGATTTGGCGCAAGAGCTGGGCACACTCGGCGTTGGGGCGATCTACGGGGTGAGCACGCAGACGACGGAGTACCAGAAAGAGGCGAAGGAGAGGTTGCACCTGCCTTATGAGCTGCTGAGCGATAAGGGGATGGAGTTGGCCGAGGGGCTAGGGCTGCCGACGTTCGAGTGGGAGGGGGAGAGGCTCATCAGGAGGGTAACGTTGGCCGTGGAAGGAGGGAAGGTGAGGAGGGTTTGGTACCCTGTTTTCCCGCCGGATGGGAATGCGGAGGAGGTGAGGAGGTGGGTGGTGGAGAGGAGAGAGGGGGGAGGGTAAAGTGGATCGATGATGCGGCTGCGTCTTGGTCTTGGGAGGGGATTGGGCGAGGGAGAGGAGTTTGATATCCGTCCCGACTTTGTTTGTACTGCCGGTGTCGGTCTACGATGTTCGTAATTGTAGGAATCCCGTGATATCAATGTTGGGATTGATGCGTAGCAAGTGGACCTTTCGGCGTTGTTTCGGTGAACGGAACCGTGCGATACGATATGTTCTCGACTTACGGGGTAAAGAAGCAGTTTCAAACAGATGTGTTTTGATGTGCGTGTTTAACGTGTCGGCAGCGAATGCAGATCTAACCCAGCCAGAGAAAGCAGTGCAAAGGCACAAGGGCTGGATATGTCTGACCGAGCCATGGGCTGCGAACTTTGTCACATGATCCGGTGCGAGTGCTGGGTATCCATTGGAGCACAACCATCAAATACGACCATATCCTGATGGGGACTGGGCATCCCGTTCGAACTACACTATCTTGGAGCTCGTCTAGCACTCTACAACATACGAGAAGGATAAGGTAGCAGGTATTGTCACATCAAGTTCACAAGGATAACAATTTGGAAGATCGAGGTGTCCGTCAAGCCTGGACAAATCTGGGATTTCGACACTGGACAAAGAGTGAATGAAAGTTCGTGGAAAGCGCACGGGTTATTGCACATAGTTGCGTTGCTCACTCTCCGTGACACTAGGTTTTTCTAATGTCCAACACGGATAAGAGCGAGCCAAAGCCGAATACGCTGGAAATAATACTTCCAGTCTTATCGAGGCATTGTCCCCTACCTACGATATGTTCCATTTCCTGCAGGGTTCTTTGATTGTGAGGTTGCAGGAATAATGCCGAAACCAAAGCAGATCGACGCGACAGCACTCAGGCCCGATTTGGCTGAGGAAAGAACAGCAGATTGCTGGACATCTCCTTCCATTCTGCTCACAATCGCATCCATCGGGCGAAGCTGCATGGAGAGATCTTTGTCAAATTGAGTCCGTTGACTCATCGCCGTGACTTCCAATGCGCCCTCAGCATGTATATCAGGAAAAACAGATTGGCCAAAATGAATGTTCCGAGAAAAGTCGCACCGAAAGGGATGATCCAATACAGCGGGAAGGGTTTCGTGACCAGGCCATATAAAACTTCCTCATGATGCAACGAGACCGAAACACCATTCCACATCACTGCTGCCGCTGCATTTTCTGTAGCATTATTGATTATGACATCGTAGCAGCCTCCAGCACTACCGATGACCACGACAGGCTGATGATCCCCGCACCCGGCTTCAGCGCAAATGTAGACGTCGAGACTCGGACAAGCTCCTTTGATGTAGAATGATCGGCTCGAACCCTGCGTCGGCAGACACTGGCCGCTGTCGCCAACGATGAGATCCGTCAGACTGGGAGGCCAGCCGGCGCAGGAAGCTGAGGGATTGAGTTGGAAGCAACCTTCCCCTGCGGATTCAAGTCGAGATGAAAGAGATGGATCGATGGGGACCCGGTTGACGGTGAAGGGCGGTGAGGATGCATCCCGTTGAACGATGGCGATCGTTGAGGTGGCGAGGGACAGTGAGAGGAGGAAGAGGTCGGAACGCATATCTTGCCGCGAGTTTCGAGACAAACGAGTGAACAATTCAATCACAGCTGAAGAGACTGGGAGGGCGATGGGATGAGAAGTATCGACAGGTGACAGGATATAGGCATTCGAAGAACCGAGTGCGTCCGTCTTTACGAAACAAGACCACCCCTTCCGCAACGTAACGCCGAGCGAATACGGAGCATGCCGAGACTCCAGTGAAGCAACAATATAGTCATCGGTCGAGTAGTCGTGGTGGCTTTCAGCTCCACGTCAGGGGATGACTGGACACGCGGCAAAGTAGGCGAGGCTTGACTCGTGCAGCAGAAAATGGAAGCTGGTCCACTCCCGATTCTGTGACAGCCTACAATCCAAATCTGCGGCGGAAGATAACAGAGAGGTGGCACAGGGGATCGCGGTTGTCACTGAGGTTTTCGCAGAGATCCGAGATTGCGCAATTTCCTCCTGGCGGACGTGTGAGGGGTCGAGGCCTCTCTCAATCCAATCTTTCCGGCGACTCCCACCTTGGAACCTTTTGTACGAGTAATCGATCTTGCTTTATTTGTTGTGAAAGAGGCGGCAGATCGCACCGCTCATCGCGGCATATATGTACGGGATGGAAGCAGCTGGTCAACCGATACATTTCCCATGTCCTTCCGTCCATTGAGATTGTTAGTTCCAGTAGCGATGGGAAGGATGAAGCTTTCTGTGCACAGTCTCGTCGATTGAACTAGAAAACCCAGGTTACTCCATGTGTTTTTCGGGTTCATTCATTGGCCTTGCCACCGACTCCGGGGTCGCCCTAACAGCGCGCCTTCTAGCCCATTCAATGCTGACCGTTGACTGCATTGGTTTTAGCGGACTTTTGAGCGTGATGATCGTCCGGACTGCCTCACCCGGGTCGAATGTCGAATCTGGATTATTTAGATCATTTGTTGATCGTGGACTGCTGCTGTCGGAGCAGCTACCCGTTTTTTCGTGACTTGTGTCGCACAGACAAGAATGAGAAGATACGTGAAGAGAGTGATCCGTGGCGAGAACTCACGGATCGATACTCAAGGTCATTCTCTTCGGGTTCGCGTACCGCAATCGAAGTCGACGAGCTCGAATGACACTCTAGACCTGCGGTCATTACGAGTACATCAGACTACGATGAATCTCATCTCCATTCACTACAACTCGTCTTCCATTATGGAGGTGCAGCGACATGGACAACTGCACTCTACCCAAGGCATCGGGCATGTTGAGGATCGGCAAGGACGTCATGTATCGCCTTCGAGCACAGGATAGGAGAGGAAATCAATTGACGAAGTCTTTCACGAAGCTTTCAGAGCTCCAGCTCAGTCCCGGAAACGCCGCTGGAGTCACTCGTACGTACGCTGCTTCACGACCCATCCGCGCCATGTCGCATCTGCGCTCATACACGAACGAAAGCAATCGTCACACCACGAGTCCATGTCACGTCAAGTCAACCCTCGCAGCGCACACATCCAAACAACCTTCAATATCTACCTGCAAGCTCTCACCCTCAACCTCATCCCCTCTACCCCTCACCTCATCCCCCCTCCTCA
>JAOSBP010054765.1:0-48286 GCA_027563825.1 Erythroxylum mucronatum | reverse complement strand
GGTTCTGTATCGGGGCAGCGGCGGAGACCAGAGTGGTTTTTGTGGCTGACGCTGATGAGGTTGATGCTGATGCTGAGACGACCGACGTGGTGGCAGACGGCGGTGAGGGGGCAGCAGATCGCGGCGCGGCTGAGCGGGGGGCACGGCGGCGTTGCTGTCCCTGGGCAGACGACGGTGATGGCTGCTGCTGTTGCTGCTGGCGCTGCTGCTGCTGCTGCTGCTGTGCGGCCGCCAGGCGCAGGGAGCGCCTTGCCTTCCAGCAGGGGAAGCATTTGCAGCGGTCGAGGTCGTGCATTACGCCCATTGTGGCAGATGTGAGAGGGATTTTTGGTCGTGGTAAAGGGGTTCAGGGGAGTGGCAGACAAGGAGTCCTTATGACACCTGCCACAAAGAAAGCAGGAGCACGGATGAACAAAGGAAACGCCTAGACGTTCAATTCCTCTTTTTTTTTTCCAACGGCTCTGGCCTGGGCATTATTAGCGACTATATACTTGCCAGGCCTCGTGGGAGCACGATGGGCACCATGATGCACACACGACATTCGCGCAATTGGGTTCAAGGGACACGCACACATACACACACCTTTTTCCACACAGATGACAACAACGCCTCACGGCTTGGGGCGGCTGACTCGAAAAAGAAAAAGGCCTGGACGAGTGTCCCGGAGGCCACGGGGCTCCGTTGCACGCGCCCTGCGTCAAACATGGATTTGTTTGGCCTTTTGGCCTATCCATCATCGAGATAGACAGACTCGTAAACCCAAAAAATGCCGCACACATCGATCGTGACATGTTGATTCCACAATTCAATTTGTCCCTTTCCTCTGCTACTGCAAGGTTTGACCGGTCCCATTGTCACTGGCCGCGTCGCAAGGGTCACCCTCCCCCCTCCGCGCAATGCAACTCCTCACCTCCTGACGCCATGTACAGTCTACTCTGACACACACTTGCATATACCAGTACACCGCCTCACCCAGAAGCCTGGTTCGAGTGGTTGATGCGACGCTGCGCGGTGCGCGCGGTGCACATGCTGCTGCGTGTGGTTGCGTGGGCGCTGCGTCTGCTGGGGGCAGTGCCAAATGGTGCCATTCGCAAAATGCCGCACCCTCTACTCGCCCGCCAGCCAGCCCATTGAAGGCCAATCTTTTTTTTTCGCTTCACCATCATGCCGTGGTTCAATCAAACTTTGCTCTGTTTGCAGTATGTATCTGCAATCAATCGTGTATTCGTCTCAATCGTAATTGCAGCTGATCCCTTGCCATCGCCTCGGCACCCCGCCTGCTGCCTTCTCCTCGTCGCTGCCGCCCTCATCCCTAGCAGCTGCAGCAGCAGCAGTGCCCAATTCCCGAGGTGGCAACCACCATGCCTTCCTGCCCGGACCCATGCCCAGTGGGCCCTCTATCTTGCCTCGCCTCCTCATGTTCAATTCCAGCACGCAGATGCGAAGGAATTCGCTATTCTCGCGCGGCTCGCGTCTTTGTTGCTGCTGCAGCAGTCCTCCCGCCCTGTCACCCTCCGAGCCAGGCAGTAATCGTCCATTCCTGCCCCGGCCTCTCCGCGTATTTGACCCACTGTAATCCTGCAGCGGAATGACAGACCCCTCTGGGAACACGTCCGCATCCATGGCAGACATACCGTTGAAGGGATGTGCCGCAGCCTCGAGGTCAATGTGATCAATGTGGCTGTTGTGCAGGTGAAAGTCGTGCGCCTTCTGTCGTGTTGGCAGGCCATGCTGTGGCGGGTTGAGATATCGTCGTAGCTGTGGTGTTGGAACTCCATTCAGCTGACGTGGTCTCTTCTCTGACGGCCACGTCGGATTCATGTCTGGCCCAAGCAGACCGCGCGAGACGTGGTCGTCGGGCACCATTGAAGGAGCCGTGAAATTTGACAGCGACGATGCTGCACGTCGCAGCGCTTGCAGGGAAGCCGTCAGATTGGAACGGAATGTCGAACCTCGGGGAGGAGCGGCGGGAGGGGGACGAGGACGAGGATGAGGACTTTGGGACAATGAGCGAGGTGTAGCTTCATTCGGTGACGCCAGCTCTGGAGCAGGGCGGGATTTTGGAAAGGTTCTGATGCGACTTGTCTCGGGCTGCGACTCTGTCAAGTCTTCCTCGTCGAGATCAATCAATGGATGGTCGAGGATGCTGTCAACGCTCTTTGGTGAACAAGGTACGCGCTCCTGCTTGCCGAGAGTAAAGCGACGCCGCATCGACGAATGTGGGCTGAATGATGACTTCCAAGATGGCATCGAAGCGTCGTCTTGCGCAAGCGATGGCATTGAGTCGCTCGACGTCGATCGAGACGGCAACCACACAGAATCAATGTCCTCGTCGTTGTCGTCGTCGTGACTACTTCGCAAATTCAAGCGTCTTACATGATCGTCAAAGTCGTCTTCTTCAGTGTCTGGTGGAGAGAGCAAGACGTCCATGGTCGGGCTGGTGCCCGTCAGAGACTCGGCAACCGCATCCAAAGATTGCCATTCCTCGCGCAGCTCCGCCAGAGACATCTGACGGGGCAGGCTTCTTGCCTTTCTGCTCGGCTCAAATCTCTTTCGTCGAGGGATCGATGTCACTGCCAGAAGCGCAGCAACCGAAGGAGCCATGGCATTAGAGTCGTGTGACGCTCTGTGCCGCTGGCTCTTCATCGTCGACTCTCCAGATTTGCGGGGTGTAATTGGACGTGGCTGTGATCGTCCTGCTTGCTCGGCAGGTGCACTCGGCTGGCTTGTGCTTGCTTTTGGCGTTGCCTTTGTCCTTGGTTTCTCACTTGCACTTGCATCTGGCTGAAATCCCTTGGGCCGCCAACCAAATCCACGAAACCCGTCAGTGTCTGGCATCCGGTCGACCCTTGGCCGGTCCATCGTTTTCTCGGACTGTCTTGACGAGGAAGACTGAGGTCGTCTCGCTGGGCCATGGCCAAACGACCGCGCTCCGACCAGCATCTCTGTCGTCTTGCAAAAGGTAGATGTTCAGCGGTGGTTGTGGTGTCGCAGGTGGGCGGAAGGCGAGGGACGACGGTGGGCGGGGACTGTGCTGTTATACACCGACCCAGGCATGCGGAAACATTTGGTTGAACCAGAAACTGCGGAGGATTGTGTATTCTTCCGGACTCTGTTATCAGAAGAAGACGTGGCTCATCCAGTGCGAGTCGTCTTCTGGTACACTGGGTCGCCAAGACAAATGAGCTAGGCAAACGTCACAGTGGTCGATCGCGTGCCTGGTGGGCAGCTGAAGAGGATTTATTCGCGGCACAAAGGATATTGTGAATCAGGCTGTCGCAGAGAGAGGGAGAGAGAGAGAATAGGGTAAGACGAAAAGAGGTTGAGGAAATGCCGCCGGGACGCGAAGAGAGAGTGACTAATGATGGGGGAAGGAGCCGCGACGCTGCAACATCAGCGACTTGCGACGGGTTTGTATCCTTGCGGCGCCCTGCGATAGGGGAGATGCGCCGAGACCTGCTGGCCGTGCCCCCATGCATGATAAGCCCTTGCCCTGCTTCCAAACCTCTTTGTGGCTTCTGTCAGCCCTCAGCACTATTTTGCTCGCTCTGCGGTACTTCTCCACAGGGCTGGCTGCGCCACGTGTAAGATGGTGCTGGCATCCTCGCCCCTGGCACTGACGCTCAAGGAAATTTATTCTCGCCTCTCCCTCTGCTTTTCGTATCCTGAGCTGAAAGAAATGCCCGACTTGGCCTGGTTTGCGTCGGGTAGTATTGCGTTGTGCGCTGTATGCATGAAAGCCACGCCCCGACGATGCCGAAGCAACGCCGCTGACCGACTGCCGCTGTTCTTATTAGTCCTCGCTCCCTGCCTCACTCCGCCCCTTCTCAAGACTCTCGTTCGTATTGGTGCTTTCACCCCAGGCCGGCTCGCAGATCAAGGCTGACTACAGCCTCGCGACCCTTTATTCGCAGAGCATCTCGCTACCCATGCGCCTCTGGTTGGCTGCCTGCAGTCCGTCACTTGGCGTTTCTGGGCGTCTCTCCATGGCGCAGTAGCGTCACACTCATAAGCCATCTTGTAACCCGGCGCTGAATGTTTGCCAGGCTTTGACGCTGGGCAGGCAACCTTGTGCGATTCTGACAGGTACCATCACAGTCTCATCACTCTCACATCCGGTTTTATGTTTTAGCATTCATATCACTGCAATTCTGTACCTTGCGCTTCAGCAAGCTTCGCCTATAGCGCGGCAAACAGGAGAAAATCCCTTCTCGAACCTTTGGGCCTATGCTTCTAGCGTGCGCATTAGGGCCTCTAGCGGCATTCCAGATGAGCGATTTTGTCCGCCACAGGTGCTAAGCTTCCAATTCGTGTAGACCTTTTTCGGATTCTACTATCAGACTTAAGCTTTTATTTCTATTTACATCATCTTGGATCTAACCTACAAGCTTTGTTGGATTTGTTAGTCTCAAATAGTCTGTCTGAAAAATTCTCTGCTAAAGTTGTGTGACAAGGCTGTGAGCAAACAGAGCTTTCAAGGGTAGCCATCCGTGCGATGCTTGGTCAGGATTGTAGACCAGATTTACTCTCTTTCTGTGTCGTTGTTTCAGTCTTTACATCCGAGCTAAGAATAGTCTATTACATATACAAGATATCTGATATAACAGAATATCAGATTTAAATGTATAATTAGAGTTCCAACAGTATTTCTTTTCAACTACACCTCTTCATCTCCTTAACTAGAGATCTTCGAAGCTAATTTGTTTGCATTTTAACAGAACCTATAAGTTAGCTTTTAAATAAGCAATAGAGTAATTCTTATGGCACCTGAACCTTGACGTCCCTATTCTTCTGCAAGCGGGGAACACAGCAGTTTTGCTCTAATTTACGTTATTGCTTGACTAATTGAATAATGGCTAACTTTTTCATGCTCATACGACCGCAAATGGCTAATAGTATATCTGACCATTCCTGAAAAGCTTTACGTTGCGCATGTAATATGTAGCCCTGACTGTGCCACTGCCATCTGATGCGCACTGAGTCTCGAAAATGACAGCAGGAGCGCCGTTAACCGCAGACACGCGCAGGGGTCCAAGTGGCTTGAGAGTGCTGCCTTGGAAAGACGCGTCGGTCGCATTGATGTAAATTCCACCATAACGGTCGGTGGCGTCGTGCACCTGAAGTTCGCAGAAAAGATTTGGACGATAGTCACTGGGAGATGCTTGGACCACTGCAAGGTCAAAAGTCAGATTGTAGTATATCCCAGTTCCCGTGGGGATTCCAAAAAACTTCTGGCTGAGAGCGCCGTTGTTGTTCTGGTTGACGCCATACGAATTCCCCATTATGACACTGTGCAAACGCCGTCAGCTTGTGCAAGATATATGTGACTGTCGAAGCAGGCAACCTACGAGACGTTGTTTCCGTTGTCAAGCTTCTTGACGCTGATCAATCGGTTATAAGTCCATTCCAGTGGCCCGGTCACGTTGAACAATGTGTTGTACTCAGTTTCGGTAAAGTTGCCATCTCGAACACCGGCTGTGGCTGGCGGTCTCCTGGGAACACAATCTTGGACCGTTGAACCCGACTCATTGCAGTAGAAGCACCCCCTCAGATTATAGCCGCGCAGATAAGTGCCGCTATCATATTTAAAGTGATTTTCGATCAGTGATCTATTGTAGAAAAAGCACGATGTGCCCTGTTGTGGGTCGTCTCGACGGGTAAAGGAGATACACTGCCCGACTGCGTCGAAGTAACTGACGCAAATGTCATAGCAGCTTTGCAAGGTGAGGTCCCCCTGGTATATGTAGTAGATGTTGTTGTCTTCATCGGGATAGGCCAACTCGTGGCCACATGTATAATTTGGCTGCGGCGTCGGCTTGGGCTTCGCAACCGAGGGGCAGCCAGACGTATCATAAGGAGGCTGATTGCAAACAAAACAACCCCTCAGATTGTAGAAAAATTGGATAGTGTGCGTAGTCTGCTTGTAGCCCATGTCGATCAGAGCTTTTCCGTACGTGTAGCACACGCGATTTATCAAATCGAGCCCATACGACACGCACCGAGCATCGTGCACGCACGCTCTGTAGCACATGGTAGGGTCATCATAGTAGTTACCCAGGCCTATATGGGTGTTCTCACTGATGCAATAAGTATTTAGCACATCAGGCTTACTGAGCTCTCCCTGTCCTCCGCACACAAAACTCGCAGGAGGAGGAGAAACATGAGTCGCAAAAAGCCGGGGGCACGAGGTCCCTGTGGGCGCCAGAGTGCTGACTGTGGGGCTTGAGGATGCTGACTGTACTGGCAAGACCAGTAACAGCAGAGAAAGCACCAGTCGCACAAGAAAATTCATGTTTGCCGTCCCATGTGCGAACGAGGCTCTTGTCTTTGCTGTTATATAGCTGAGCAAGACGCTTCTAGGCTGCTCTGAGACTCGCTTAGCCTGCAGTTGGGATTGGTTGAATACTTTGCCCAGCCTTGCACTAGGCCGAGTTTGAAAACATATATGGGATTTTGCTTACTGCCCCATGGCTTTTGCTTTTCTTTTCCTTAGCCGCTGGCCTTTTCTGCAGAGTAATCGACCTTGAATTCTCCGCTGAGGCACCACTGGATCGTGCTTGGTACTCGGATTGCTTGTGGCACCAGTCTTCCTGTTTGATACAACTCGAAGCCTTGCTATATGTGGGCCAAAGTCCTGGTTTCCAGAGTGCATCCAGAGATTATTTACGCCTGAGAATATGGCTGCAAGTCGCTTCATCTCATGGAGGTGTGCTCTCTTCACGTTATTTTCCCCGGATCTGAACTAAGTGGCGTTTCTGACTATACCATGATGCTTTTTATTGGCATCACAGTCGTTTGGATCATCATGTTCTTTTTCTCATACCTCGACCTCTGTGGTCGCCATGGCATAGTCTGACAAATACAGGCAGGCCATTTCCTCTTTACAAACTCAATTTCCGGGCGCAGGAGGCTCTTGCAAACTCAGGATTTTTTCCTTGATGCAATTGTTCCAGCACTGGTCTTCCCCAAAGTGAGTAGCAGCGGCTGTCTGGTGTTTCTTCTCTTTGGGTCATCGTTCTGTCTCTGGGGAAGATGTGGCACTTAACGCTCTCAAAAAGCCAGAAAAATTTTCGCTCCCTGCAGTTTTGCTCTTAGCCTTGGGGTAAGCTGCTCCAACCTCTTTGACCAATCAACTCTACTTCAGCACACTTAAGCACATTAGATTTCCATCAGAACAGTAGCGTCAGCGCTGTTTGGACCGGGAGATCATTGTCAACACTCGGGCCCATCGTGGCCGATTTGTCCATGATATTGACGCATACTGCGGGTGCATTGAAGAAGTACTCTGAGCATACGTCGTAGAAAGTATCTGGACCTTTCTAAATCTTTAACGCATTGGGAAGCAATACGCTCAACGCGTACTTTGGTGTTTTGGAAGGCAGCCTGGGCGTATCTAGTGTCAAGCTACCGTCGATATGGTACTTTGTGCCGCATCCAAAACCCAAGCACTTTTCGATGGTGATCACAGCTTGACAAGCCTGGATTCATCAAAGGACTTTTGCACTCTGTCAATTGACAGGGAGGCATCCAATACATCGAGAATTACCTTTCATGGCCTCCGAGTATATGTGTCCAGTGCTGTCGTCGGCTATTGCTCTGACATGATGATAGCAGAGCACGGCATGTCCAAGCCAATGCCCGCATCAGCCATTGTCGAACATACCGTCAATACCCAGCACCAATGCAGTAGCGCCAGGCGATGACTAAGTATGAATGTGAGCAGCGAAGTGTACGATGAAGGAGAAAGATGGCATATGGAATGAAGTTGAGTGTGAATGCGCTGCGAGCTAGTGCACGGGCCGAGGCGCAGGCTGTGGCCAACCAGAGCGCTGCAGGGAAACATCTGCTAGCAATAGTCTCTTGCTCCTAAGATTCGCATTGCACTCACCCTTTAGAGACTTCTCGAGTACCGCGCACGACCCCAATCAAGACAATCGCCGAGACGGTATGGCAAGCAAGCTACGATGCTTGGTGTATCTTTGATGCAGCCACGTTTTAGGTGGCGCCGCCACACCCCAAACCAGACGCGTAGCTGTTATCGCATGGGACCATTTAGGCAAACGCTTTACATTCCTGGGCGCCGCCTTGATTGCCTATCAGCATTACAGGATATGAATATAGGTCATGAGAGATCAAGACGAACAAAGTCCGAAGGCCCATCTATCTGTGCCACGGCCAAGCGCCGGCTGATGGCGTTGATCAAAGGCTTATCTTTATGAAGCTTGTTTGGCCTTTTGTGGGGACTGCGTCCATCGTGGAAGATAGTGACCGCATCAAATCAAGCGAAGATCAACTCGCTGTGGCTGGAAAATGTACCTCACCATGGCTTGCCGCTCGTGTCCGCACATTGCATTGCGCCTATGTGTACTCTGATACTTGCGTCATATGACTCGACCTTGCAGTCGTCGAGAGAGGGCACGTGCCGTGTCTCTGTGCATCGTGGTCTAGAAGTACATCTGTCACCAGCCTAGAACGATACGGGTAACGGAGGAGCTTGTCCGAGATCATCCACTCCACCTTTAATCAATATTAATATGTGATGATCTTTTCGACCTCGTCATATGCGGGCACACGACTAAGTCCCGCCAAAGTGGGGAATGAGAACCCTTTTGGCGGAGCTGCCAATTGGCTTCACCCCGCCAAATTGTGACAACGGCATCTCCACAACCAAAAAGAGGCGTTATTGCTATCATTTGATTATCTTTATGTTGTGAACATCAGGTGATCTTCATGTGACCAATCATCTGTGCCAATAGAAAATCCCCCAAGAACATCCCTGCAGCTACGGGGAAGACGCAAAAATGACTCTCAAAGAAGCGCTGGACCGTGACGGTTTCGTTATCGTCCCTTCACGTCTATCGTCAGACGCCCTCAATGCCCTCCGTGCCGCCTGCCACAAGGTTACCGCGCTGGCCCGCTCGGGTGACTGGCCCAATATTCGCACATTACCCAAACAATTTCCACCTTGGCCGTCAGACCCTTCCAAAGGTATATGGGGTGTCCAAAATCTGATGCACCCGGATCTGCCAGGTTCGGATGTCTTTGTGCGCTCCTACTTTGATGATCCAATCATCGAGACCGTGCAGGAGCTCCTCGATGGCTGCAGCGAGGACGAACTGGTCATGGAATTGTACAATCTGCTTGTACGTCCCGACGACGACTTTGAGCTCCGTTGGCACCGCGATGACATTCCACCCACGGCCACGGCAGAAGAGGAAATGGCCAGGCTGAGCAAACCCGCCTTTCACGCGCAGTGGAACTTTGCCCTCTACGATGACGCCAGCCTGATAGTGGTCCCCAAGTCCCACACGCGTGCGCAGACTCACCAAGAGCGAGCCGCCGACCCCGTGGAGCCCAACATGCCTGGCCAGCTTGTCGTCAAGCTCAAGCCCGGTGACATGGTCTTTTACAATAACAACATCCTGCATCGAGGCGCGTACAGCAAACATGTTGAGCGCCTGACCCTGCATGGAAGTATTGGCCATGTAAACGGTGGTGCTCTGCGAGCAAGGAATGTGCTGCAGCATGGCAAAGGAGAATGGCAGAAGCGGATCGACATGTCTCAGGTGGAGAAACAGAGCAGAGCTGAGGGAATGAGAGATCGCCTGGTGAGACTAGGCACTGAAAATCAAAACTTTGGTTACTCGCACAACGACTGAGTCCTCCTTGCCACGAAGGGCTGTAGTATTTCAGAAAATTTGTAATCCAAAAGCATTCCGTCAGGTCATCATCGTTTCGCAGAGTTTGTAGTGCCTCTGCCACTCCACGGGCTGATCGTCTCTGGCATTTTCTGCGCCAGACTGCAGAGGCTGAGGCTCGCCAAACTCTTCAATGCAGCCCTGGAAGGGTCGATTGCCCTGCACGACCAGGCCGTCTTTGTAGATCAATTGCTCATGAGTATGAGGGTCAAGCTTATAACTAGCAAAGTATCCCTGTTTGACTTCGTCAAGGTCCCCCCAGAGCAATCGTAACTTCCGGATCAGCTGGCCGTAAATTGCACGATTATCCTCGGCCCAAAGGTCGGTTGAACGTATACCTAGGAACCTGCTGGCCTCCTTATGAGAGACCTCGACGAGTAGATGATCGTTGTAAGCATCTTCGCTGTCATTGGCAGCTTGCACGGCCAAATAGAAAGCCCACACCCATTTTCTTTCCATTTTGTCTCCAGAGTGGACTTTTTTGTAGACGCAAAAGTCGTGGATGTCATGAGGATAATAGTCAACGACTCGCATGTGTAACTTGTATCTGCAATTGACAAACGGTAAGTTGCGCATTGAGCCGTTAATTTTCAGCATGCGCAAGGGATTATCGATGACATCGCCCATCTTGCAAAGACCAGAATCATCCGCGGTTGGCGTTACCCCTACAGACGGGTTAAGGTTGGGGTCTTTCAGTCGTCGTACGATATCTCGAGATGAAACAGCATCTGCTTCGTCATCTGCCTTACGTTTGACCGCCTTTTTGGGTTTCTTCTTTTTCGAATCCACATTTTGCGCCAATATCTTGTCGGGCAGTTCCTTGCCATCATTGTCCCGAACGGGCAGAAGATTCATGTGCCCATTTCTGACAGCTCGTGCCTGATAGCTGCTCCTTCGCGCCAGTAGATCCAGTACGTCTTGGCTGTCCATCAGTGGCTTGAAAGTACCAAATTTCTCAGGATATCTTTGATCGGGGAACATGTTGCCTTCCATAAAAGATCCATCGCGGTTGAGCTTAGCTCGAACGTTCTGCAGGCAGACTATCTGACCAACCTTCACGTTGGATAGTATCCACGACCCATGTGGCTCATGGCATTCTACCTTGATGGTGTACTGTCCATAAGGCCCGGACCAAGCATAGCGCTCCATGTACCCGACTTGATCCGTTGAGGGCTGGTAATCATGGAGACGGGCATGTGATGTGTAGTCGGTTATGTGAACGTCCACAATATCACCGTGGATAGAAGAGTCGGCCTGCATGAATTTGATCACCTGTCCAGTGATATTGTGAAACTTTTCTTCTCGGAGGTCCTTGATGAGAGAGAATTTCCGGTCGACGACGCGAGGCGTGCCTTGATCGGGCTGGCTCTTTGTCGGAAGAGCGCTTTGTACATGTTCCATATTGTCAGGACCTCCAGGTTGGTCCCGGGAATGAGCAAGAGTTATGGCCCATTGTTGCTGGTGTAAAGTTGGTGGATCTGCTGCTGTAGAGCGACGGTGTTTCAGAGCCCCGCCACGTTGACAAACACTCTGTCGTCGCTCCGGCTTGACGATACCTGATAAAGGTATCACTGACCAGTCTGTTCGTAGCCGTACGCTCAACAATTGTCTTTCGCCACGAAAAGAATTGATTTTTACACCCTCAGCTATGACGATATCGCCAATTCGAGCTTCAGGGACTTGATTTTGCATCACATTGAAGAAGACTACTTGCAGTCCAGTGCCACCGAGAGCAAGATCGGTCAGTCTCATCGTCACCTGCCACTCATTCCTTGCCGTCAGCCTCGGCGGCATGTAGTCGGTAACACTGCCGATAATATTACAAAAGGAGCCAATAACTCGAGTCTGCACATCTCGTAGACTGATGAAGTTGGTAGGTATGGTGCTGGCCATTCTCGCGACATCAGCGTCGCTGACCGCGTCCATGAGTTCGATTCGCGCAGCTGCAACGACAATAATGAAAGTCTTTAGAATGGCATCGTAACGAGCACTTCTTCAGGCAATTCGCCCCTTTGTCACCGAAAGCATCGTCTCCCACATGCTTCAG
Source organism: Erythroxylum mucronatum (assembly GCA_027563825.1). Lineage (NCBI taxonomy): Eukaryota > Viridiplantae > Streptophyta > Magnoliopsida > Malpighiales > Erythroxylaceae > Erythroxylum > Erythroxylum mucronatum. The sequence goes on along the minus strand of JAOSBP010054765.1, from coordinate 36,541 downwards.
CTTGCTATATTGGAGTTTGGGCACCCGTAACTTACCCCTGACACATCAGAGAGAATTGCGCATGACGACTGAATCCAGCCAATTAAGAGAATATTGATTGAATATTACATACAGTCTTGAAATATCTCCACGAGACGAAGATGGAGACGAAAGCAACGCGTTGTTTGAACCAACGCGGACCTGTGGTCATGGGCAGAATCAGCTAGCGGAATTGGCCGCGCGGAAGTGCAGTGCGAGCCTTTCCCTTCACAGTGTTTTATTGACTGTCCACTCCCAACTCCCCCTCACTCAGCCGCCCACCAGTCACCTGTGTCTTCTAAACCCCGCGAGGCAATTACATGTGCCCGCGAATGACCGTTGCTGAGCTTGACCGGCATCATCTGACTTGCGACCTCCGTCAACATGTCCGAACGATATATCCCAGAGCATCGCCGCAACAACTTCAAGGCAAAGAACACCTTCAAGCCTGAGGAGTTGCGTCGCCGTCGAGAAGAGCAGCAAGTCGAGATTCGAAAGGCTAAGCGCGAGGAGAATCTTGCAAAGCGTCGAGGTATCGGCGGTGGCGATGCCCGCGGTGCTGCTCTTGGAGCCGCGCCAGACAGCGACGATGAAGGCATCAACATTGAAAACCAGGCGAGTTTGCACTTTCACTTTGAAGAGAGAAGTTTCATGTTCTGACGTCTATCAAAGCTCCAAGAAGAGCTCCCTCAGATGGTCGAAGGGGTCTTCTCAGATTCAATTGAGGCGCAGATCCAGAACACGACAAAATTCCGAAAGCTTCTCTCCAAGGAGCGCAACCCTCCAATTGAAAAAGTCATCGAGACTGGCGTCGTCAAGCGCTTCGTCGAATTTTTGAGGTCTCCACACACACTCGTCCAGTTCGAAGCTGCTTGGGCTTTGACAAACATTGCCTCGGGCTCAGCTGACCAGACACAAGTTGTCATTGAGGCTGGCGCCGTGCCCATCTTTGTGGAACTGCTCGGTAGCCAGGAGGCCGATGTGCGTGAGCAGGCCGTCTGGGCTCTTGGTAACATTGCTGGAGATAGCCCCATGTGCAGGGACTTTGTGCTTAGGTGTGGCGCTCTCAGGCCTCTGCTGCTTCTGCTTGGCGACAGCCGGAAGCTGAGCATGCTCCGCAATGCCACCTGGACACTGAGCAACTTCTGCAGAGGCAAGACTCCACAGCCCGACTGGGAGACGGTAGGTAGATTCCCGCCCACTGGATAATCTCACATCACGCTGACTGAGCAAGATTCAACCTGCACTGCCCGTTCTCTCCAAGCTCGTCTATTCGCTGGATGACGAGGTCCTCATTGACGCCTGCTGGGCCATTTCATATCTCTCGGATGGACAAAATGACAAGATTCAGGCTGTCATCGAAGCTGGAATCCCTCGTCGTCTTGTCGAGTTGCTGATGCACTCTTCGACCTCCGTCCAGACGCCAGCCCTGCGTTCCGTTGGAAATATTGTCACGGGAGACGACGTCCAGACACAGGTCGTCATCAACCATGGTGCCCTGGCAGCTCTCCTTTCTCTGCTGAGCTCCAACAAGGATGGCATCCGCAAGGAGGCTTGCTGGACCATTTCAAACATCACTGCCGGCAACCAGAAGCAAATTCAAGCTGTCATTGACGCAAACATCATTCCGCCTCTCATCCATTTGTTGTCAAACGGTGACTTCAAGACACGCAAAGAAGCTTGCTGGGCAATTTCAAACGCCACCTCGGGCGGCCTGCAGCAACATGACCAGATTCGTTACCTGGTCCAAGAAGGCGCCATCAAGCCTCTTTGCGATCTGCTGGCTTGCCCTGACAACAAGATCATCCAGGTGGCACTGGATGGGTTGGAGAACATTCTCAAGGTTGGAGAGATTGACAAGGATGCTCAGGTGTCGGCTGGAGAAGGCCAAGCCATCAACCGATATGCCCTGTTCATCGAGGAGGCTGGTGGCATGGAGAAGATCCACGACTGCCAAAACAATGCCAACGAGGAAATTTACATGAAGGCATACAACATCATCGAGAAGTACTTCTCCGACGAGGAGGAGGCTGGAGATATCAATGAGCTGGCGCCCCAGCAGGGCGAGGGTGGGCAGTTTGGCTTCGGCGCACAGCAACAGGGGCCCGGCAATTTCAACTTTGCCAATGGCGCAGACAACTCGATGGAGATGTGAGATGTGGTCGTTGCGCAAATCAGACATGCTCGTCCACGACCTCAGAACTGAGACCGACACCAGCAGTAGGCAAAGCGCGAACCACGACTGGCATGCCAGTCATGCAGTTCCCTGCGCAAAAGCAGTCCTCTGTCTACGAAGACACTGCAGGTGTTTGGCCATTGCATTTTAACAAAGAGTTTCCCCCCCCAACGTTCGTACCATCCTCGACACATCACATAACAACATCCCCTACAGCGTTGACCCCTTCGTCATGAACGAGATGAAACAGCAGAGATACACCATCATGTAAATGTATGCATCAACGGCGTTGCGGCGGCAGGAGACGGCCAAGTCGCTTAGGTCTACACAGAATGCATATGCTGTTCTCCTTCTGGCACCTGCCTCGTTCAAAATTAAAGTTAAGGCGGTGCTGTGCCTGAAGTGGCTTGCAATAGCTCGTGTTTTGTTCAGGATGCTTGACTGAAACTGTTGCCACGGCGACAACCGTAGGGCTCCCCACGTCAACACGGCCGCGCCAGCTACTACGCGCTTCACTTCTGGTAGCGCTTCTTGCACACCTGATACAACACTCGTTCAAATAATATGTTTTCGTCTCATTGATTCAAGCGACATTCTTGAAACACTGCATTCACGAGAGTTGCCTGCTGCAGCGCGCATAGATACGTCGCAAACCGTCCGGCGGCCAAATTTGCCGAGTGCATGCAAGTCGCATAGCAGCGCTTGCGCCATAGGCAAGCACAGCTGCCATGGACACCAGCTATCTGACCCAGCAGGTCACATCAATTATCGGCCAGCTGCACAACCTTTTCGACGAGATTGGGGTGCCACATCATGAGCGAGACTCGCGCGAATCCGAGGTTGGTTGCGGACCGCCAACAATGGCCAGAAAGCTCCACTAACATATTGCAGCTCTTCTCATCGCTGTCGGAAACCCTTCACAACCATTTGAAACTAGTTTCGGGGTATGTGATGAAACATGGGCCAGGCTCTTTTCCCTCACTGACCGCGATCAACAGTGAAAAGAATGAACTAGTGGAAGAGTGCCAACGAATTATGACTACCATAAAACAGATGGAGACATCATTGGACGACGCCCACAAGAACCCTCACTATGCACCTTTGAATGAGGAGCTTAAGATCACATACCCGTTGCTGGACTGCTTGCACATGCTTAAGAGCAAGCACAAGGAGATCAGCAAGCTTCACAAAGAACGCTACGAGCAAGTCAAGAGTGAGTTTGACTATACGCACTCTTGAAACACGCTGACAAGATGCTAGAGTTGGTTCAGGCCCTTGTCTCTTATTCATCGCATCTCGAAGCTTCTTTCGTCAAAATTAAACTTCCTCCCGTATCTGACAACACTTGCCCGCCCACCTTCGATCTCTCTCCCTCATATATTGACTCCGTTGACCGCGAATTTTCACGAGTCTATGACGAATACGGCCATCGGGTAGCGTTGGTTCAGCAACTGGGAGAAGAGGTGGTCAACCTCTGGGCCGAGCTGGGAACTCCGCAAGCTCAGACGGATAGCGATATTGTGCGACATTGGCGCGACTCCCCCGAGCAACTCGGCCTCCATCAGGACGATGTGGATAGGCTCCAAGCACGACGGGACCGACTATTCGAGGAAAAGCGTGGACGGGAGCGGCGGCTGAATCAGCTAAGAACAGAGGTTGAAGGACTTTGGGATCGGCTTGGGGTCGAAGACCAAGACCGCAAAGCTTTTCTGGCAACAAACCGGGGATGTGGTCTACGCGCCATCAATGATCTCGAGGATGAACTCGCGCGACTGAATGAGCTCAAACGTCAGAATCTGCACCTATTCGTCGAAGACGCAAGAAATAAGCTGCAAGCCCTGTGGGATGAGCTCTACTTTTCGGAAGAAGAGGCTGTCGAGTTTACGCCAATGTTTAGTGATATCTACAGCGACGCTTTACTCTCTGCCCATGAGACTGAAATTTCAAGACTGGAAGCGCTAAAGGAGCAACGAGCGCCGATGCTGTCGCTGATTGAAAAGCATCGCTCGTTACTGAAGGATAAGGCGGACCTGGAGAATACTTCCCATGACGCTTCGCGACTCATGATGAAGGGAGCAAAGGGGGAGAAGCGCGACCCTGGAAAACTCCTTCGTGAAGAGAAGATGCGCAAGAGAATAGCGAGAGAGCTTCCCAAAGTCTGCCAAGAGCTTCAAAAAGTCCTCGAGGCATGGGAGGACGAGTATGGAAGGCCTTTCCTGGTCTTTGGAGATCACTACCTGGAGACGCTCTCTGTGAGCAGTGCCAGAGCACCCAGTACGAGGTCCAAGACGCCAAATGGAATTCCACCTCGACCTGCAAGCCAGGCTGCAACCAGACAAACGGCTGGCAAGAGTGCTAACGGGACACAACGTGCACAAACTACTCGTGAGCCACGCTCTGCAGTTCCACCTAGGTCTAAGACACCAGCTACAGCACCGTCTATAGTACGAGGCAATCCTGCATCAGCCTTTGCAAAGCCCGTTGCAGCGTCTGGAAACGCGAAAAGCCCGTCACGTATACCTGCAAGGGTACCACTGGGGCAGACAAGTGGAAACTCTCCTGAGCGAAAGTCTCCAACGAAGACAAATTCACGCATTAATGCTGGTGTCGAGAGTGGTCTTCGCGGTCCTAAGACTGGTTCTCTCATGGCACCACCTCCAAAGATGCGCGAGTTACAGCCTCAACCTCCAACGCCCGCGACGACCGCATCAGACAATTTGCAGGAAGTGTTGCGGTCTGGCAGTGTGGTCCGAAATGTGCATCCGGAAGATCCTTACGCCCCTTCTGGCTATGCTCAAAGTCGGAACCATGCTCCTCCTTCCCAGCGGACTCTTCAGCAGGCCCAACCAGTGCACTCTTATGAAGAAATGCCGCCACCTCCGCGCCCGTACCCAGGTCACCAATATTCCTACTCTTCAACAGCGCCCTCTACAGCACCTTCACTCACAAACACAACATCATCTCGTATGCCGTCAGGTGACAGCAGTGCACAGTCAAGCAATGGTGTGTCAGGGTCAGAAAATTGGGAAACGTATGGAAGCGACGAGGAGGATGGGGGAGGAGGGCAGCACTATAATCATCCTCCGCCAAATCACTACCAACAATCACATTACAGGGACGCTTATCAGAACGATGTTCGCACAAACCAGCCAAAGCGTGCTCGACCCGAGGACGACAATTTTGGTGCTGGAAAGAAGCACAAGGCCTTGCGACCTGGTTATGTAAATGCCGCTGTAGTTGACAGTGAGGGAAGAGTAGTCAGTGAGAGTGCCTGGACTGACGACGACCACGACTCTGTCTTTTGAATTTGACAGCACGCGAAGGATGTTGTGTCATCCCATGTCTTGACAAATTTGGAGTTATGGGGACCGCAGGAGGCTGTACAACTGGAGCTACAATTGCACATGGGAATGGGGTTGCTTGGAAAGAATAGAATGCCGTGTCGGCAGGGAGTCTGAATGATTGGACCAGTCAATATCACCTTTCGTAACTTGCACAACAGTGAATGCCAATGAAATATTGAATCGTCCTTTTCTTCCCTCCAAGTCGTGCTTCGGTTCTCAGAGGTGGTGGTCAAGGCCCGCATCCGCTTCATACCAAGCCTGCCCCTCTTTGGACAGGCAGTCTGTAACTACCACTTCTTGCAGACTTCAATTGATCCACACTGACTGTCTACATTCCCTCAGCTAGTGATTTTCAACCGCCAAACTCAAAGACAATGTGCATGTCAGCGACTTGCAGCAAATGCCGTATGTTCTGCGACTTTCCCAATCTTTCTTCTGCCCTTTCCCAGCGCCTAATGAAAGGCCAGCCTATTTACCAGGCTCTGCTGCGCCAAAGCAAAAAACTTTTTGCACTCTGAACATTCTGGACAAAGCTGATGAGGACCGACTTTACAGAGAAGCGCTCCTGGTGGGGCTGCGGCAGCCACGTCGCCTCCGTCATGGACTCGATCCCGGCCGCAGACTGGTGCACGTGTGAGCCACGCGAGGAGCGCGGCGGCAAGGTGTATCCGCCAAAGGCTAACAAGGCCGGCTAGAGCAACAAGGAGGAGGAAAGGGAGACTATCTTGAGGACCGAGCGGAGTATACAGGAAAGCAAAAGGCAGGATCTGTTCTTGGGTTGGCGAGGAGGTAGCATTCGCAGGAGTTGAGAGTATAGAAGAATTGTGCATTGAGTTGATATCAAGTCAGAGGCAAATGATCATAACTTTTGCTGTTACTGTGTCTCAAGTCAAATGGCACCGCTGAAGCAGGCAGAATGCGTTCATATTTTGTGCTTGCATTTGTGAAGCACTATTGTACAGTGTTGCTTCTGTAGTCTAGCCACGCCAGTGCCATGAATGCAAACCCGTCTCGCCAGTCCTCTCATGAAACCTAAGTCGAACCTCTTCTATGTAATTCTTGGTGCCTTGTGCGGTATCCATCTCGCCGGCTTCAGGTTGACGTCTTCGGGCTTCTGGTCTGGAATGAGACCCAGCGTGCGCACCTCGCCCGCGCTTGGATGATCTTCGCGACCGCTCTTAAGCAATCGTTTGGCGTATTCTTGCTGCATTGCGCGAGCTTTGGCAAGCTAATTTGTGGCGTATAGTGTCAGACCATTAATGTGCCTATGCATCCAAGACTCTTCCACCGAGGGACCGACATACCTCCTTCTTATGATGCAGGCACTCGTAATAATCCTCAAGTTGGACCTTGCATTTTGATTGACCACTAGTGTCTTCGCTGTTTGTGTTGACGACGTAGCAGGCGAGAACCTCTTGCCAGAAGGGAAAGCAGCGGGAGGGCCCTGGTTGTGAACATGCCATGTCAGCATAAGAGACCCCAAAGGAGAACGTGTCATATGTAAAAGAAGATATGCTTACCGCCGCTCAGTCCGTAGCCAGACGCCATAATGTTGTGGGTGTCTAGGCGAGCTCTTCAATGTCATTGCCAGACGGAGCTACATTCGCCAGATGAAGTGGAAGGCTTGGCACGGCATTGAACCATCACGTGATGACCCTTCAGAAACCTTTCGCGGATCAAAGATGAGTCTCACCCCGAGGAAATAATATGCATTCAGGTCATATTTCTGGGACAACAATAACAGGAGAATGCGTAGCTGAGGCCAAGGATGGAATATCCTCCTTGTTTCTATATCACGAAGCCGCAGTGTTATTTCTCAGTGCAGTAAACACTGCAGAGCTACTACAATACGATAAGACTGTTGACGACTTGGCAGCGATGCACCAATCAATATGAAGAACAGTGTCGTCAGAGGTTACTCTCGTACTGCTGCTGGCTCATTGGCGCTGATGGGAAGCGTTAGGGTCGAGCAGCAATGCCGTCTCGAGCTGCCGCAGCAACCCCACATCGGTAATTGGGGCCACCCAGCAGTATAGAAAGGGCAAGCTTGCGTCTTTTTGTCATGCTCAGGATCGTTTCTACTTCGTTCAATTAATATTGGGTGTGCTGCGTTATTATATGAAACATTGCAAACTCAGCCTCATTTCAAAATACCACAGCCTCGCCCAAGACTATTCACCAAAATTTAGTGGCCGGCCTTAACCAAACAAGCCGCTGGTAGACTACTATAGCGAAAAGTTTAAGTCAGTCAAGATGGTAGCGGATAACATCAATGGAAACAGCAAACCCAATCACAAATACAATCCTACATTTACCCAAGGTGTGATTGATGCTATTGGGCCCAAAGCATCTCCTCGAACGCGCAAGGTTATCGGTAGTCTGATACAGCATTTGCATGATTTCTGCAGAGAGAATGAAGTAACGGTGGACGAGTGGATGCAGGCCGTTGACTTTGTATGGTGTGACGTTCCTCGATAACCGGGGAGCCGCTAATGTATTGCATAGGTCAATGCCGCGGGTCAAATGTCCGACGACAAACGCAACGAGGGACAGCTTGTGTGCGACATCCTTGGAATCGAAAGCCTTGTGGATGAGATCACATACAAGCTCGTCAGTGAGGCAAATGACCTGCCCACTGCCACAGCCGTTCTGGGCCCTTTTTGGCGCAAGGATGCCCCGATACGCAAAATGGGAGACTCTATCGTCATGAACCAGATTCCGGACGGCGACCACTCCTTTATTCATGGGGTTGTGACGGACTTTACGACCGGTCAAGCCCTAGAGAATGCAGAGATTGACGTCTGGCATACTGCACCAAATGGTCTTTATGAGCAGCAGGACCCGAATCAGCCTGACATGAACCTGAGGGGGCGATTCTTCACCGGTGCGGATGGCAGCTATACTTTCTACTGCTTGCGACCAACCTCATATCCAATACCTGAAGATGGACCCGCTGGAAAGCTACTCAAGCTCCTTGACAGGCACCCGATGCGTCCAGCGCATATCCATTTCATCATTAGCGCACCAGGATATAAACCTCTGGTCACTCAGATTTTTGACCGACGGGACAAGCACATTGAAGATGACTCTGTCTTTGCTGTCAAAGACAGCCTCATCGTAGACTTTTTGCCACGTCAGGGTGACCCCAGGGCGCAGTTTGAGCTCAAATATGATTTCAAGCTGGTAAGCTATGAAGAGGGCCGTAAGTCAGGACTGGTAGCGAATGCGGAACAGGAAAGCGCTGCGGGTATATGAGCGTATCGTGGTATTGCTAGGAACGAGAATACCGCAGTAGCTAGTCAATGTTAAATTCGTGTATATGGATTTCTAATGAATGATGTATTGTAGGAAGAAATGTCTAAAGATGAAAGCAGATAGACTTGCCTTGAGACGCATCTGAACTTGGTCGCAAGACCTCATGAAAATTCTTCTCAAACGTAACAGAGAAATAAAATGCTGGAGAGCGCCACTGGGGGACAGACTTGATCATTGAAGGCTACAATTATTGATGGAACTCTCTTCAAGGGATCAGAGAACTCGTGAGGAACAGTCCAAGAACACATGAATGCTCCGACTTTTCAAACTGGAGGATGAAAACTAAAATGGCATCTCACACATAAGAAGATATTCTTGAAATCGAAATCGTCCATTCTACAAGATGTTGAATCACAAGAGTCTATCCAGGACATGGGAAAGCATTTGACCCTGTCGCCTCGTTCCTTCGCTACCAGCAATTTTCACCAAAGGTCATAGTAGATGTACGCCATTAAGCCTCAGGAACGCCACTGGACATTAACTTGCTACAAAGCACGCAAGCGCCATAGAGAGGCTGGCGTTCTTATCATTGAACTAGAAAATCCCTCGGAGGAATTCCATGCATGAATTTCACTCAGCAGCAACGCTAAAAGGGTAGAGCGCAACTAGCAACCAGTAAGATGGGCGCCATTATCAGCAAAGTACTATAAACTTGGCCGGTTTACAGCTGAGCCGGCGTTGCGATGCATGCTGCTAATGTGCCAGCTCAACTTGGCATTTCACAGAGCGCAGCATGATCGAGCGAAATGGGACAAAGGAAAAAGCATAGCATGTATTTTCCACTTTTACATGTCTCGTCGGCTCAAATGCGGGCTGCTTCTACAAGTTTGAGACAGTTCGAGGAGCCCATGTTGTACTTTGGCGCGAAGCGTTACCAAGTAGGTTTGCTCAGAAGGGGGTTCAAATGCTTTGAGCCTTATAAGCCCTACCCGAAACCTTTGATTAGGCAAATCCGAAGGGAAACCTCCATCAGTATGGCTTCCAATCAAGATCATAGCCAGAAGACTGCAGCTTGACATCCATATCGCTAGCGCCGCGTCAGTTAATATCAAGGTCTGATAAGAACTGCCATACTAGCTCACGAAAGCAACTCATGGTTCTTGGAAGATTAAGGGGGGGAGTACGATCAGATGAGACTGGTAGTCTGTCATTGGCCATCATGAAATATGAGAATGGTGGCAGAAACAATTATGGCGGGTTCACATGATGTTGAATTAACTTCCAAGGTGCTGCAAGGAAGAGATAAGAAGAGGTTGCATCGTTTCCCAATTCGGCATAACCCATGCCCACTCGGGGGCCTATTGTGTAGATCCTCCCACTTGTCTTTCCTGACTGATACGCCCTCGCTGTATGGACTCTTTCCAAATAGCATGTTGTTCGTCCTTATCGCACTAGCATTGCTTTCTGGTCAATTGTCTGTGACTTAGAAGGGGCACCGTATTGCTCATCGCGTCAGCGCACATGAATGTGGCTCTTCAATGGATCCACAATTCGGTGCGCTTGACATTTTACGAGCCGAGGTACCCGCCACGCAAGAGCATTTTCTTACGACTTACCTTTTCAATCAATCAAGACTGATTAATCTTCCTCAAATGATGGAACAAGGCCATGTTATTAGAGGGTGACTTGTCTTGCTTGACATAAGAGTCCTGAGAAGCAACAAGAAGATCAGTCTATTGCCTAAAGGTTGACTGGTTAAGCTCCCTCAAACCCACCAAATACGATTACAGGGCTACTCGTTTGACCAGCATGCTTCTTGTTCTTCCGGAACTTCTCATTGGCCTGTCGTTCAGATTGGTCGCTAGTTGAACTGGGTTTGATCAGTCCGCCAATCCAGCCACTCGCTGGCCTTTGAGGAATCCAAGCCTGAGCTTAAAAAGGGCGCTATGATCAACTTACAGGACCGAGGGAGTCTTCTGCTCCCGTTTGAGCCCCTTGCCGCGCACCATCCTGTTTCTGTTGAAGCTAAGATAAGCGCCCATAGTCACGCCACACCATGTCGAACGCCTGCTTACTCGACAAGACCTGGGGTGGACACAGATGCCGCGGGCATCAACTGGACCATGATCTACACCCATATGCCCAAATCGAGTCACGATTACTCTGGATACAGCCATTGGCTTTTCCTTGACAGTCTTGTTTGGTGAGCACCAGTTGCCAGCTTAAGCCTCAACTGTGCTCTTCGGGACTTCAATGCTAAGCCACTCATATGATCTTTCCGTTATCCTTGTTGCCTATCTGTGTTGTTAAATTATAGTTCTGCTCTAGTCCCTCGGCATGCTTTGGTAGAGGCATATCAGCAATATGTTGCTTTTCATTGGTCCATGATCATGCAACCACACGTATTCGCAAGCTGAGTTGAACATCTCCGCTGAGAGCGTCCAGTCGCTCCACTAAATTCGCGAATGCAATTTTCGGGTGTACCGCCACCCATGGCACGAGGGCTTGTTAGTTCGCTTTTGGGGGCACCGCCCTTACATTGAGCTTGCCGATCGCAAATTCACCATTCTCTCTGACGTTCTCTGGTCGTTGTGAAATTGATTCATGGGTATATATAAACGACAGGCCGTCATCGCTTTCTTTTGATTATTCCAGGCCATATTATATTCCTACTCCGAGTCAAGGGTGGAGACATATAATTACATCCACAACCACACAATATGTCTTTCAAAAGATTTGCGGCACATGCCCTGGTGGCTGCCTCAATCGTCAATGCATCTCCATGCCCCTTTGGGGACATGGCCGAGAAAGGCCAGCTGAGTGAAGCTGATGCGGCCAAATTTTTCAAGGCCCGCGCGGAAGGCCACCCTGCTGTGAAGGAAATGATGGACTCTCACGCAGCTGAGCTGCAGAAGCGTGAGCATGCTGACCAGGAGGCATTCTACAAACGCCAGCTTGAGGAACGTCAACTTCCTCTGGGTGGTGGTCTTCTGGGTGGCCTTCTTCAGCCCTTCACTGGTATCCTTCAGGGCCTTGATGTGCCCACGCCTCAAGCCACAGGTCTGCAGCTGATTCCCGGAAACGACCCAAAGCATCAATATCAGCGTCCAGGAAAGACAGATGTCCGTGGTATGTGCCCAACTATGAACACCATGGCCAACCATGGCTACATCAGTCGAAGTGGTATCACCACCTTCGCCGAGGCTGCCAATGCCTGCCAGATCACTCTTGGATTTGGCTATGACACCTGTGTTTTCCTATCTGCTCTTGGTCTTCTCGCCGGTGGAGATTTGCCAACTGGCAAGTACTCCATTGGTGGCGCAGATGCTCGTGTGCCAAACACCCTGGGCCCCGCCCTCGGTATTTCAACTCACGGTCCCTTCGAGATCGACCAGTCAATCAGCCGTATTGACTCCGACTTCGGTAACCAGGCCTCTTTCAACCTTGCCCGGTGGAACCGCCTGGTCAACATTGCAAACCAGTACGGTGGCGGCTTGTTTGGCATGGACACATGGGCCGCTGAACGTGCTATTACCTACCAGGAGTCGAGGGCCACCAACCCCAACTTTGACGCTGGCGTCAAGCACTTTGCTGTTTCGCTTGCTGAGCGTGTCTTCATTCCACGTGCTCTGCCAAACGGTACTCGCCAAGATCTGGCCGACTTCAAGAACGTCGCACCTTTCTACCTGAACGAGACATTCCCTGTCAACTGGTTCCGCCGCGCAACTCCATACAGCCTCGCCAACGTCGGCACTGATATCGTCTACCTGTACAGTCTGGGTCCAACTGAGCTCGGTCACAACGAGGGTCTCAACAACTTTGTTCCCCTCAGCATTGACCCTAACAACATCAACGACGGGACCATCCAATGCTTCCTCCTGCAGTCGGTGCTTGACTTTGCTCCCGGTCAGTTCTCATCGGCCATCTCCAACAACTGGGACGTGGTCATGTCCTTCTTCAACGGTGCTGTCAAGCCATTCTTTGCCAACGCCAAGTGCTCTGGAGTTGGCCGGAATGGCCCTGCTGGCAGCCAGTACGGAAAGGCCGGCCCCAACGCCCAATCATCTGTCCTTATCAACGGCAAGTACCAGTGAGAGTAATACTGAGGCAAGGCGAGAAGTTTGGGTGACGGGAATTGAGTTCCTGGAGCCTAGTCTGGCTGGGCTCGGATGCGTCGCCTCCCTCTGTCATGATACGCCGGGGAATAAGGAGGCCGGGGAAAGGCAAGGAATGGATTGGATTTGTCCCATGCTGAGATACCAATTTAACTTTATGATTTCTTCTTGTGAAACTAATTCTTCTAAAACGTGACATTGCCATGCGCATTGAGAAGTGTCGGCTTTCCCATGATTGGAGCTGGTGCTGCCAGACATTTTTGTGTAGGTTCTATGGTTGTGCATCTTATTCCGCTAAAGGTACCGTTAGCGCAGAGGATATTTTCCGTGTTCGCTTTTCTTAATGCAACAAAAGAGAAAAAAAAAGCGAGAATATGCACTTGGAGGATCTGCACGAGAGGAATAACTACACAGAGCCAAAAGAGCATGGGTTCGGTACGACTCTGAAATCAAACATTTCGTTCCACATCAAACATGATATTTTATATTCAAATCGTTTCTCCTGATACTGCGTCGCCTCAATGACCCCAACATCTACAGCGTGTAGCGGAAGCCCGGCTCGCCCTCCAGAACCACACCCTCGTTCTTCTGCTTGCGGTTGCGTCGCGTAAAGAGCAGCGAGAGCATCCCCACGACGAGAATGATGAGCACGTTGGCGCCAAGGGCGACGCTGAGTCCGGGTCGGTAGCCTGGAGCGTCCTTCTCGCGGAAGACGGTCGAGCCGACGATGCCACCGATGCCGCCCAAGCCGACCATTGTGGCCGAGCAGAAGGCGCGCTTCCAGTGACCGCGGATATTGTTGGCCTGGTAGGTCATGATGATGGGAATATTGGAGTTGCAGCCAGCAGTGGCGAGGAAGACGCCAAAGTATCGGACGGCTGGGGTGTGTGCGAAACCCATGACAGGCAGGCCGATGATGCAGAGCATGCTGTTCCAAACAATGGCAGGTCCCCGCAGCTTGTAGCGGTCCGAAATCGTAGAGACAGTCAGCATGTTGATCATGGCAAAGACATATGGCGGCGCAATTAGACACTGGCTGGCCCCGATGCTAAAACCCATGTCGCCGTGTAGAATCTGCGGCAAGAAAAAGCCGAGGGCATAAGTAACAGTAGTTGTGGCGCCAAACATGAATGCGAATCCCCAGATTTTGATGTCAGCTCCACCGCCAAGCCACTTTCTAAAGCTGAACTTCTCGGCAATGGCATCGCCACGGTCTGCGTCGACCCTTGCGAGCACGTGGTTGATCTCGTCCTTGGTCAAGAAGTTTCCTATCAAGTTTCCAGGGTTCTTGTCAGGGAAGCCGATAACCAACACAAAGGTCAAAATAGCAACAACGGTGGTGATCAGGCCATGTACGATGAAGATCCATGACCAGCCGTTCAATCCACTCGTACCAGCAGCGTAAGAAACGCCATATGCGACAATGCCACCAAGGGCTGCAGCAAGAAGGCCTTTTCAAGAACGTTAGCCCTTCGGAGCCCAACTCGTGATCGCGCTGCTAGTAAGAACTTACCGATGGTGTAAAAGAAAGCGTATCGCTTGCCCATGTCATATCGCACATACCACGTGCTCAACAGGTAAACAACACCAGGGAAGAAACCAGCTTCAAGGACACCAAGCAAGACTCTTGCGCCAATCAGAGGAGTCCAGGTCTTGGAGAAGGCCATGCCGATGGTAATGGCGCCCCATGTCAAGCAAAGGAAAGACAAAAAGTAGCGAGGGCCGAAAAACCGAATCAAAGCAGTGGCTGGGGCTTGAAAGACGACATATGTGATGAAGAAGACTGTCGGGTTGTAAGTAGGCTGTTACAAGATATGCCGGCGCTGTCTACTGACCAAGTGTAATAATGGAATATCTGTCGACGGTTTGTGTCGGCGTTATAACGAGCTGGAGATCTTTCTTCATACCAGCAAGCGAAGCAGCGGCCAAATTTGTGCGATCCTGTAAACTGATGCAGTACAAGAGGCCGATGACTGGCAAGAGAATGAAATCGATCTTGCGCGTGATTCGTTTGCTTTGTTCTGGTGTGAAGCGATATAGGTCAGGGTTCGAGTCATGGCCCTCGCCATTTTGAGGAGTAGCGACGCCAACTTCCTGAGCGCTGTATAACGCTGGCTTCTCGATGTCTCTCGAGCTCGCAGACATCTTCTCCTCGTCATGAATCTCTACCTTGCCGCTGCCGACAATATTCTTCTCAGCATCCATGGGTATGGCGGCCATCTTGCGCTGATCAAATTAGAGTAGTTTGTAGTCGTGGCGACAACACCGACCGCTCTCAACGACAGGGAGGGAACGAAAAAAAAAGTTAGGAAAAAGTTCCCAATGTGGGGTTAATGGGATATAAGCACAAAGTCAGCAATGCCATGCAAAGCATCTACTTGGCCCCCCCTCTCATCTGCTGGGTACCGGCCGAGGCGGCGCAAGGCTGGGAACTGGGCGCTGGACGATGCCAAGCTGGATCTAGGCACGGATAGTATTGCGACCCTGTGCAGGCCGACTGGACACGGTACCTGCGGGTTACGGAGAGGCCAAAGCGAAATCCAATCTGGACGGGGGCCCACGATCAGTAGGTTCGTCTAGCGCGACTCTTTGGTTGTAAGTCTGCGAGGTTGAGCAGCACGAACGCATCCCTAGGCCGTCTCAACCGTCAGCGCGACGTGGAAAGTCGCGCAGCAAAAGTCGCTCGTGCGGATTGATAATTGCGCTAAGGGTCGCTAGACTAGCACCCGTCCTACCGCAAGGCCCTGACAGAGCCTTGTGCACTCCCCCAAAACAGTCTAGGCGACGTCGGATGAATCTGTCGCTGCCGAGGGGACTAGAGGCTTGGAGTGGCAGCGCGACTTGTCCTGGCATGTCTCCTGCGGGGTTTCTTGCATTGCCAAGGAGACTGAAGCACGATGCTTTGAACTGGCCAGCTCGCGTGGTCACTTGTGCCGATGAGACTGTGTGCCGATCGACGCCGTCGGCCCCTTGGATGCGTTCTCTCGCTGGTAAATTCAGATGACTCTCTCCGAAGTTGGAATTGAAGGCTTGAGGCTTGTGGCGTTCTGCCTTGATGCATGCTGGTGATGTCTAAGCTTAGGGGCTTATATTAGGGCACACGACGGCCTCTCCGGTGGCAATTATCTTGCAGCAGTTTAGATTTTCGGCGGCACGGTGCCCTAGCCGAGCCTGGGCGTACTTTTGAATAGCCCTGTCAGATGATCCATCTCAAAGTAGACCGGCTTTTGCTGTGGCACACATGAGATCTGCTGGTGGGTTCCCTGGTCCGGTAATGCGCTACCTGCATCAACATTCAGAAGGCAATGTACATGCACGCATATATTGTCAAGGCTGTGGAAAGTAAGTATCACACTAAACGGTGGCTTGTAAGCTTACGCGTTCTAGAATAGCCGGACAACCAACTGCTCACCTGCTGTTGTAGGAGCGGCCTAAACTCTTTCATGAACAACGACTTTGGCAACACCGTAAGAAGCGACAAAACGGGGTTAAAGCTGCCAAGAACCTTGCATTTCTCCTAGTGCTCTTGCTGTATTATCCCACCATAGTTGCTCACCTTTCCCTTGATATGTGAATGAAATCTCACAATAGTGGTCGCGGCTTGGAAAATCCGTATCACTGCGGCCCTTTCATGCAACGAGATTGTAATGTTGAAATCATCAATGTGTGTTACTATGAAGCCTAAACCAAGGACGCTGTCGTTCTTGGTCTCAGAAAGTACCAGGGTGCTTCACCAGCACTTATTTCTCAACTGACTGAGGCTACTGGTTCCGGAAGTATAGAATTTGATGATATTGTATTAATGAGAGTGCGTTCGTCACATTGGTAGCTCTATCGTCAGTCAAGCTATTCTGAAGCAACAGCGGTGGCATCTTGTGATTGCTTGTGTATACTTTCAATGACGGTTCGAGCAAGTAATTCCGCGTCCGGTGGGAAGCGTCCACTGTAGTAATTGTGCTTGTCGTCCACCACCACAAAGCTTCGCATGGATGTCAGTGCTGCCGCAACTTTTTGACATAAAGGAGAAAGTCACTTACGGAGATCCATCGAGTCGAGCTTGCCACTGTGTCTCTGGGCTCTTCATGCGGCCTTTGACCACAGTCTCAACGTTGTCGCTACCCTTGCCATACGTCTTGTAATAATCGCCCAGGAAAAGCCTTGTGCCATGGTAGGCGATGTTTTCCAACGCCCCTGGCAGAGCCGTAGACTTGGCCTCCCATAAGATACTCCTCTCCTGTCCGTCAACTTGATGCGTTGCTTCAGACACAGCGAGGACGCCATGGCAGATTGCAGCCACGTGTTTTTGTGACGGCTTGGCTGTCTCTGCCCAAAACGCAGAGAGCTGTTGGTGGAGGATGGGCGAGTCTATCTGCTGACGAACAGATTTTTCATGGCCACCAGGGAGGAAGACAACATCAAAGTCTTGCAGTGAAAAGTCTGCAGAAGACCATGATAGAGGTTTCTGAAGCTCTGATGAGTTGATCATGCGCTCATAGATGCTAATAGTCTGCCTGTCAGCACCCAAAAGCTTTTGTGTCCAGCCCTTTAGCATGCGATCATCACAGGCAGGTGCTTTGCCTTGTTCTGTCGCAAATGCAATCTTGAAGCCTGCATCATGAAACTTGGACCATGGAACGGCAGTCTCTAGAGATAGATGAACTTGTTTGCGTTTTGATCAATCATCTCTCTGATCAACACTAACCTGTAGGGTCATGCCCATAATCCGACATGAGAAAAACGACTGAAGGTGGCGCCATGATATGAGATTTCTGTCGCAGCTAAAAATGGTTGGACTAATGAACGTGGCTGGATAAATGACATA
Source organism: Erythroxylum mucronatum (assembly GCA_027563825.1). NCBI lineage: Eukaryota > Viridiplantae > Streptophyta > Magnoliopsida > Malpighiales > Erythroxylaceae > Erythroxylum > Erythroxylum mucronatum. The sequence goes on along the minus strand of JAOSBP010054765.1, from coordinate 18,811 downwards.
AATGGTAGAGAATAGTGTATGCCGTAGGTCACGGCTAAAGAGCCCCACTGTACCTCGGCAACGGCTCCCAATGGGTACAAGCTAACCGCAGCTCTACTTCTGCTCCTTTTTTTTGCGCTGCCAATTGCCCCATCACCTTCAACTCGAACATAGTCTATTCAGAGCCGAATAAAAATGTCTGAATTTTTCTCAGCCGTCCTTAGCGGCAATGCGAACCTGTCAATCGCGTCGCTGCCGCTCACCCTGTTCCTCTCCGCCCTGCCACACTGGTACACCATCTACAAAGCAGAGTCCAGCAAGGTGCAGGGCGGCTGGACCAACCAGAACCCTCGAGCATTTGTGGCACGGCTGAATGCCAAGTCGGCAATGGGCAAGAAGCTGAGTGATCTGGAGGAGTTGATCTTGCGTGGCCAATCTGCACAGCAAAATGGCTTTGAGTGGTGGCCTGTGTGGGCTGTGGCCGTGGTATGTCATGACAAGTGATAACTTTTTGCTTTTTAGAATCTGAGGCTAATGTTCTCGCTTTGGCACAGGTTTTCGGATATCTGCTCAAAATACCTGCTGAACAAATGAACCGATATACAGCAATTCACGTCGCAAGCCGCATCCTGTACAACTACTTCTACCTTACAATGGGTACCAGGCGGGGAAGCTATCTGCGCACTGCCATTTTCCAAATCAGTAACTATCCTGCTGTAGCAATATTCTTCAAGGCGGCAACCACCCTGGTCTGATTAGCCAAGTGTATGAATAGATATCAATATATAGAAGACACAAGCAATACATCATTGAGTAACCTGTACGAAAGCTTGTTGCGGGCCTGCAATACTTTCAATTCTGTTGAAGATGCTTGGGCCATATTGTTTCAAACTGTTTGATCTTCCTCCACGTTGTGCCATCGGTGCCTATGCTTCGCCAGGAATGCTGTTCAAAGTCGTCTTGCAAGTTTTGGGGTATTTGCTTGCTAGTAGCTTCTACGAATGCCTCGGCCATGTATCTTGTTCGTCGCGGCTTCTTGAGCCAGAAGAAGACAATGCAGGGTAGTGAGAGACCGCAGAGCATTGTTATAGACGAGTCGCTCCGTAGGGTCTGTATGTGTAACACCACTTGCCCCATCAGACTGTTCATCATTCGAAATTACATAAGACATCCTATACCTTACAAAGAATCTGGTCACCCCAAAAAAGCTAATATTTCCAAACCCATCTCAACGGACCCTTAGAATATAGCGACAAAATTAACAGAATGGAAACCCGCGTAATCAAAGCAGAATCAGTTTAGGAACGAGAGTACCCTTCCACGGAGTTTGGTAGGTCTTCGTTTCCGTGCCATGATCCTAGTCGGAATGGCGCCTCAGTGAATATCCAGCTTAGACTCATTCCCGTTGCTTCTCGGTTCCTTGTGCTTGCTTATTCTGAACCTTTCTACGCTTCAATCACGAGCTTCTTGGCTGATACGCCTTTCCTGAGAAGATCCAGGCCTTCTTGTATTCCATCAAGGCCTTTAGTCGTAATCAAGCTTGCTGGAGGCGCAATCTTGTAAGTCCCTGCAGCCAATGCCTCAGGCAAGAAACGATCAAAGGTGGCCCGGCAAGTCTCAGTGTGTGGGACCTCACCACTCGACGCGTATATCCATTTGGCGCTTATACCTTCGGGAACGCTATCTTCAGGAACGAGCACAGTTGAAACGATCCTGGGCTTGGTCTTGGACCTGGCGGATACCTGGATGGACGAATCTACGTCACCGGCGGCGTGGAAAATAGCGAAGACGTTGCTGTTCTCGATTTCCGCAGCGAGATCTAAGATTGTTGATCGGCTGTTATAGTCAAAGACCTTGTTGGCACCTATGCTTTTGACAAATTCGATGTTGTGGGCGGAGCAGGTTGAGATGACAGAGAAACCAGAAGCCCTTGCCAATTGAATGGCGTTGGCGCCCACTCCAGAGCTGCCTCCCCAGACCAGAATAGATTGGCCCATATCTACAGCATTGTTTTTGGGATATGGTAAGCTGAGATAATCTTTGGAGTACAGACCATGAGCCGCAGTAGATATGCAAAGAGGAAGGACAGCTGCGTCAGTGAATGGCAAAGAGTCCGGAATCCTGCATGCCATACTCCTTTCCAGCACGACATATTCCTGAAAAGCCCCATGCTCCGACTTGAAGTTGACCGCGCCAAGTGCCATTGCTAGCACTCGGTCGCCAACTGAGAATCTGGAGGCTGCAGAGTCTCCAACCTTCTCAACAGTTCCAGCCACATCTTCACCCAGGATTAAAGGATAGGTAATGAACGGAAGGGCGATGTCCTGGACCATGTGATCGGCTGGATTGAGAGCCCAGGCGGCGACCTTGATCAAGATCTCGTCTTCTCTGACAACTGAAGGAGTTTGCTGCAGACGGATTTGGCCTGGCATGCCGGCAATGTCTTGCCAAAAGCTACGATGAGTCGTCATGAAGAGTGTGAATCTGGAAAGTCAAGTGATTCTATCAGGGGAAATAATTCCGATGCCGAGGCTAAGGAGTTTTGATGGAGCCATTGGATGCAACAAGTAGCTGCTACTTATAATCACTGATAGAACGGAGAAGAACATTGTTAAATGCATGTGGGCAATTTCGACCATCTACTTGACCTGATGCTTCATAGCAATGCGGTGATTATGTTACTAAGTCCGCTTTGTCACCGAGAGTAAGCATAGCCCCAATCATCGTGTCAATCCAGCAACAGCAAGACACAAATACCCGTGACGAATCGAGTTAGCTACAATAATTCAGTGAGACGGATCAGCATTACCAACAGAGATTCAATGATCTCGTCGCTGGCAACGTTATATCCTAGTATCAAGCGGGGCCACATGGCTGCTCAAGGTTACATCAATCGGGAAGGTAGCCCATCGGCCAACTCCATTGAGAGCGGCTCGGTAGAGTACAGTAATCGCCATGCTTAATGGGAAACAGCCGAGAATAGCATAAGCGTCCACTCGAGCAAAGGATTGGACAAAGATACTATTGCGGGAGCGAGTGCAATTTCGAAGGATGCAGACTGGATATGTTGAATCTGATAGGGAGAGGATGCGGCATTTATGCATTTCAAAAGGACATCATCATTCGCTTTGAAGTTGTCGCTTGTAAGGATATGTAAATAGTCTCTATGAAAGTGGTAAATAGGAAGACAGCGAGGGAGCTAATTGGCTCACGGCGAAAGGCTGTTTCAGTGCCACGGTCCCTGATGCTGCCCTCGACGTCATGCTAGGAGCCGCTTATGCCGTATGCTTCCTAACCTTCAATGACTGTCATCTTCGTAGGCAAGGCAGCCATTGACAAAACCGCGACAATTAGTATTACTGGTCAACCAATCTGAAATCTTCGTCGGCATGAGGCCCCATCGCTCGAACCTGTCGCGGATACGGCCGCTGTCCCAGTCCTTCAAGGCTCAACCTTGCAAGTTCCAGACGCCTCTTCGTGAGCTCCGGACACGAGCCGCGCGAGTTGTTGAGTCAGAATCGCCAGCTGGAAGCGAGCGTTATCAGTCCAGAATTCCGAACCTTTCAAAGACTGGCCCGGTTTCCGGTCCGGCAGCATCAGTGAATCCTCTCAACTACCTCGAGCTCCAACGACGATCGCAACGGCGTAATGCCATTTACAACAGACGCCTTGCATTCTATGGCTTGGGCATAGCTGCTTGCATTGTCGCACAGACAGTCATATTGTTTTTCTGGGATGAGGAATTGAAGCCTAATGGCGCCAAGCAGGCTGCAGGAGAGCATGCAGGCACGTTTCAGCCCACCTACTCTAGTCAAACGGAGAGACTAGACTCCATGAAAGACGGCAAAGACTTTGAAGGACGCGATGTCAAGATTGTCGAAAAGCCGGGCCTCTCGGGCATCATGATTGATGCCGTGACTGGGGTGGAGATGGTGGAGACGGGCACCTCTACGATCCCACATTTCCCTCGCACTTTGTCTCTCTCCAGCGGAGAAAGCGAAGAAGAATACTATCTGCTTGGGCTCGGGATTCGGACTGTGTCTTTCCTCGGCATTGAAGTTTATGTGTTGGGTTATTATGTTCGCTCATCAGATCTGCCCAAGCTACAAGCTGCACTGGTGAAGTTGATCAGTCCAATTGGCACCAGCCTCATTCCCGCAGAGAAAGAGTCCTTGCGACAACAGCTCTTGGACCCACAGAAGAGCACTGAAGTGTGGGCAGATGTACTTCGCTCAGCAGAAGCGAAAAGCGCCGTCAGAATAGTGCCAACACGGTCAACTGACTTCGCGCATCTTCGGGACGGCTGGGTACGAGGCATCACAGCGGGTACGCAGGCGGCGCAAAAGCAAGGGAACAAAGAATTCGATGATGAAGAGTTTGGGCTGGCAATGAAAGAATTCAAAACTCTATTTGGTGGTCGAGGAAAGGCACCAAAGGGCAGCACTCTGTTCTTGATGAGGGATTACACGGGCGCGTTGAGTGTCGCTTATGAACCAGAGGCCAAGAAGGACCCGGCAGGAAAACAGCAAGAGAAGTCAGTCAGGGATTTCCTTGGTACTGTTAATGATGAGCGGATCAGTAGACTGGTTTGGCTGAATTATCTGTCGGGCAAGAACCCTAGCAGTGAGGTCGCAAGACGAAGTGTTGTCGACGGTGTGATGGAACTCGTTGAACGGCCGCTGGGCACAGTCGGTATGGCTGTGACATAGTGAATTATCAAGTAGCTATAACAATGTAAGATAGCCTGGCGAATTCGAAATCCTCAATCTCATATACTGTACAGATTGATTTTGCTGCAACTGACCTAACGACATCACGTGCCGTTTCGAGCATTGGCTTGGCGCGCGCCGCGTTTCTAAGCCCTGAAAACCGCAGAAGATTGCAAACGCGACAGCTCAGAGACGTGCGTGGCAGCGGGCTGTCGCAAAGCCTTGAACAAGTCTGTAATACTCAAAGTCAACCAAGGTTATTTTATCTGATACCCATCATGAAGCTAGTACGGTGAGTATTCCAAGTTTCCACATTTCGTCACTGGCAGTAGCTAGAGATCTTGTTTTGCTTGCGCTTCATATTAAAAGGCGAGAGCTCTTTCAGACTGACTTGAGGACAGATTTCTCATGAAATGTGCCAACGAGACGGTCACCATAGAGCTTAAGAATGGCACAATTCTCAACGGCACAATCGCCTCAGTCTCTCCACAAATGAACACGGCGCTCCGCAATGTGAAGATGACGCCGAAAAAGGGAACTGCATCTTCAGAGACTGTCACTCTTGACACAATCAACGTGCGAGGCAGTACAATTCGTTTCTTCATATTACCCGATAGTCTACCGCTCGACACGCTCCTGGTTGACGATACGCCAAAGCCAAAGAACAAGGCCCGCAAAGAGCAAGAAGCAAGAGGTGGCCGTGGAGGACGGGGAGGCCGAGGAGGCGGAGGTAGAGGACGTGGCCGGGGCCGAGGACGAGGAGGTGGACGAGGATTCTAGGCTTGAAGTGCCCAGCATCTGCAAAAGATTTGGAGTAATGGCATACGAAGACAGGCGCACCCAGGCAGAAAGCGCAAGACTTGGACAGGACAGGGAGACCTTCGTGGCGAGAATTTACTCAATGACAGCCTAAGGTTTGGCAATCATTAGAAAACCGAAGGAGAAGCTCGCATTTCAGTTGTTGAGCAGCCCAGTCTATCAGGAATGCCGTGGTCATGATTGACAAGCATGGCCAGTTGGACAGACCTTCAAAAGCTCATACCGCGGTTGAATCGGCGGAGCCACGAGGATTCTATAATGTACCCGAATTACATGCTGAGTCGCTCGATTCTCACAATCTGCAGCCTTTCCCAGCCGCCAGTCTTACCGCTGCTCTTGACAGTCTGCACGTTCCATTTCCCGTTGCCAGGAAGCTCGTTCCAATTCATGATATCTGCCTTGACCATTTCAGGTCGATTTTGTGCACATAGAAGCACGTAAGCGACACCGCGTGCGCTCAGAATGTCGGGCAACTGATCCAATAATTGCAAGGTCGTTTGCATACCATCCTTCCCACCATCGGTCGCCAGCGCAAGGAGATGATTATTGCGTTCGAAGTTGCCTTTCAACTCCGTTGCCGCCGTCTCGTCAGCTGTAGCAGCCTCTGGCAAAGACGGTAGCTCTTCAGACGGTACATACGGCGGATTGAAGATGAGCAAATCCACTGATAGTGATTGGACACAAGAAGCAAGACTGCCTGTAATGGAATCTAAAAACACTGATGGCGATGATCTAGGTTCATCAGTCGTGGCCTTGACAACGGATGTTGCTGTAGCCTTGCATGCAAAGACGTTGACGTCGACTCCAAGCGTCAAGACATCTGGTCTGCCAAAAATGGTTGAAGCATTGGCTGCTGCAAAGGCAAGAATGACACCTGAGCCAGGGCCAACTTCGACTATCAATGGACAACCAGGCGCTTCAGTTGATATGTGATTTTCAAAACTGGAAAGAGATTTGGCCCGAAATCTACTCCTCAAAAATTCGATCTCACGTTCAGATGAAATGGCATCCAAAAAGAGGAACGAATCCTCGGCCGGCTCATACACATTGTCAAAAGACACGTGAGAAGTGTCTGGAGTGGGGAGCATCAAGTTCAGAAACCTGTCATTTAAATATAAACTTTCCAGCTTCTTCAGCCTTCAGAAAGCGATGAAGTAACGGCTTGGGGCTCTGTCCCTGCCAAGACCGTGCTCATGCATATGGCCCCCGCAATACAATAAGTTTGGATACAACAACTGACAGCTTGCACCTTGGTTATACTTCAGCATATTGGCGCGAGCACTTCACAAGAGGCCATCCAAAACTGCAGGAAATCCTCTCAAGAAGTGCCCTTTGCAACGCAGGATCTTAAAAGTGTCATGCCTGCTCTGCCAGAGTCAAGCCATGAATCGTCAGACACATCCTCCACATATTTTCCATTCCCAGTCAAATATGCGGTGAATAGTGCCATTCGCCGCTTCTCTACAGATCCAATATTCTCTTCATCTTCCAAATCGTCACGCTCTCAATCTCGCGATCCTATCTCCTCTGCATCTTCCTTCTCCAACCTTGCAGCACTTGATGCCAGCAACCGCACACCTCCAGTATCAAACACACCGCCGCCGCGCGCAAGTAGATCGCCATTCCAACCTCCTCCGCTCACCCCTCTTTCTTTGCACGGACCTTCTGCCGGCGCAGCTCAACTCCTGACTACGCAACTGGCCGAAGAGATCCGCCTCTTGCTTCCCTCTAGGCTCCAGCTGAGCGATTCATGGCGGTCGATATTTTCCTTGGAGCAAAATGGCAGCAGCCTTTCGACTCTGTATGACAAATGTGACGCCTTCAGTGGACGGCGAAGCGGATATGTACTGGTGGCTCGAGACGCAGGCGGCGGGGTCTTTGGCGCATACTTGACTGATCCTCCGCGACCAAGCAATGGACACTACTATGGCACAGGCGAATGCTTCCTTTGGCGGAGTACTACGCTTTCCAGCATTCCAACCTTGGCTTCATTACCACCTCGACCGAGTGAAGATACGACTCACGCACAACGCATGACAACAATTGGCAGTCCCACAAGCCCCCAAAGTAAGAAAGGGCGGCGATCTTGGAGCCACAAGAAACAGAAAAGCCTAGATCTTATCGATCTTGGCAATGATAATGCGCACAACGACGTTGACGAATTTGGAGACTTCAAGGGTAACGGTGATGATGATGATGAATGGGGCGAGTTCGAAGGACCTACAGAAGGGTCAGCCTCAGCAACGAGCCCAAGACCTAACTCTGGAAGAGGACGGTCCAGCGACCACCTGCAAGGCGACGGAGGTGCTGAGACACCAAGCGGAATTCGATTCAAGGCATATCCTTACAGTGGGGAGAACGACTACCTAATCTTCTGCGAGCAGAGCTTTCTCAGTGTTGGAGGAGGGTGAGTACACCTGCTTGCTCTTCAAAGATCTAAGACTAATTTGTCACAAGCGATGGCCATTATGGGCTTTGGCTGGATGCTAGCCTCGAAAACGGCGTTTCAGAACACTGCCCAACCTTTGGTAATGAGAGACTTAGCGATGACGGCGCCAAATTTGAAGTCATGGGCGTTGAGGTGTGGTATGTTGGGGTATAGGACTGGCATTTCATGGCGCAGAGGATCTGTTCCTCCCACCTCCAATCTTCAGTCGACAACGACTTGTATATATTTGTGGTTAAGATTTACGAAAGGATGCCGCCCTAAGCTAAGGCGCTGGGAAAAGGGCGTTCACTCACAAGTGTCAGTCAGAGCTATGCCTATGGGTCTGTGCAAGGAGCATGGGTGATTAACTTTAAACAAAGCGTAGATTGGATATCATTGTGAGACTGATTTGAACTGTCTTATCCCTCTTTCCCCCCTCCAGTTCGGCATACAATCCTTTCTAAAGAAACAAAGTCTATCATCGATCCTCTTCCACCTTTTCCCACTCGCTGTCGGTGCTAATATCGCCAGTCGACTCGGACAGGCGTTTGCTTGCGCGCCGTCGCGTTTCATCGCCTGCCGTGGCTGAGCTGCCAGGTGCCAGGCCATGCGCGAAACCCGTGCTCGCTGCTACGGGGTCGACAAAGCGCGCGGCCGAGACTGCCATCTCCGTCTCCGTGTCGTCGGCGCTATCGAGCTCGTCTCCTGCCTCTCCACCTCCCTCACCTTCATTGTCGCCGCGGGCCGAGCCTCTTCGAGTCTTCTGCCGTTGTTGTTGCTGCTGTTGCTGCTGCTGTTGTGCTTTTGCATCTTGCTCCGCCTGGGCCGCCTGAACTTCTCGCGCGAACCAGTTGATCGAGGCCCACAGACCGCCACTCAAGAACGAAAGGATCACAAAGTGCCTACTCCACGTGGCGAGCAGCAGACCGCCCAGGAGGAGCTGCAGCACGGCGAAGGTAGCATTTGTCGCAACCAGTAGCGTAGATGTCGGTCCTGGAGTGAAGACAGAGTTCCACAGGTCTTCCATGAAAGAAGCCATAGCTTGTGAATGGTGCAGAGCGTGTAGGTAAGTTCGGAGTTTTGCGGAGCGCTGGGGGTCCAAAGAGTGGAGTTGCTCGCGCTGTAGATTGCTTATACCTCAGGTAAAGGTATGCGAAAGGATGATGCAAGTCAAGGCTATACGCAAGCCGCGTCTAGGTTGAAGCTTTTCTCTTGAGGAAGATTAACTGCGCGAGTAGATGGTATGACTGGTGCCCGGCTATAGGCGAACGCGGTGGTGGTGGTGGGGGAACAGCGTTTCTGGAGATTGTATGGCGGGGTCGACGACAACTTTAGGTTGAAGAGATGTAGTTCTTTATGAGCAACGATGTCGCGTAAGAAAGGTGCAGCCTGTTCCCAAGCACTAGAAATGTCCAAGCCAGCTGGCCTTTAACCACAGGACTCAGAGAGGGAGGGTGACAATGGTCGGCTGCCGCAGCTGGTCCCGTCACTGGCCCGAGGCGCGTGGACACAAGGTCAAAAGGCAGGGCGAGTTAGCGCCTCAGCCTTGGCAACGTCATGCTTTTGGTTGCTCTTTTCGGGGGTTGCTACGAAAAGGGTCTTGTGCTTTGATAATCATCCTGACTGAATTCTAACACAGAGATTGCCTTTGCATCAGTGCTCAATCAACTAACCAAATAATCAAGCACAAGATGGCAAATTTGCCCTGGAACTGCACTTATATGTGCCTTACATATCCGGGCCACGGTTGCCTTTAAAGCACAGGCCATAGGTCACTCCAGGCCAGCAGAACCAGGCATGACAGGTGGATATGATAGACCCTATTACTTGCGGCCATATAGTGCTGTAATCAAATTCAATCTCAACGACGACTGTCCTCGCGAAAACAGTAACCTGTTGCTCAAAGTATCCGGTGGGATGGTCATTGTGGGTACCAAGACATTCTCAGCGAGCATGGACTGGATTTACTTAGGTGCTTGAGAAACATCCCTCAGCCTTTAGCAGTGTTTTTTTATCTGAATTCAAATGCAATTATGACTATCGAGTGATCGAAGCAGATTATAAATCACGCTTATCCGGTCACTTTGAGACGACATCTGGCTCGAGGAAGGTTTACACTATTTTCACGCATGGGCATGATCCATCTCATAAAGTTCTTCGGTACAAGAGGTGCATTATGCGGGAAAGCTGAGGAACCTTGGTAATACTTGAGCCTCATAAATATCCCAGACATATGCTGAAGCAGGAAGGACTGCTTCATGTCACGCTATATTAGGCCAGAGAGGGTCATCAGCATACAACCCACCAACAAATACGCTGGACACTCAAATTTAGTAGGTGTCAGTTTGAGGACGACGTGGCCGGAAGTGATGGTCGCTCTGCGTATGCTCACATTTCCCCATAATTTAGGGGTGCGTTGGCGCAAGCGTATTACCCCACGCCGGCGTCAAAGTAGCCGTTGATTCGGTAGTGACCGATTTTCTTAGCGTTTCGTGGTCGCCCATATTCACAACTGGAAGAAAATTCCAACCGCATCGAAGATACACAAACGATATACGTCGCCCCGGACGAGCAGTAAGTTGTTTTCCGAGTCAGATCTCCACTTTCAGGATGATCCTAACTTGTGCTTTACGAAGAAAATCGTGGAGTCCCGCCATGGCACTGGCGACAAAATTACTGGAAAGGACAAAGAAAGCACCATGGACTCTGTGAAGCTGATGGAGTAGCTTTATGCAAGCTGAAGTTCACCCTTGGTATAAACCTTGCCACCCATCGTGATGAATGCGACCGTATCCAAGGTCAACGGCGGAGAGTTCAGCCCTTCGAAGAAGACGTCTTTGCTGCTCCAAAAGCGTCCAGCTTGAGGCACTCCAAGTATGCAAAAATGAATCTACAATGCCTTTGTGTAGTATGACAAGTACACAATTTAGTTCAGCGTCTCCGCCCTACCTTTATCTGTAGAATTTGTCCTAGTCACCTCGAATCCATGTATCAGTACAGTAGGTGGTCTACATGTCCAAATCTTCAAAATATAACCACTATTCAACTCTGCCGTAATATCAATATCGTATTGAGAATTTCCTTTTTACTCTGCTTCTAATGTGATCCTCTCGTGGGGCTTGAGGCAATGTGAAGGGCCATCGTGGAGGATGCAAGAAAGAGGTATCAATTATGTGCTTGGCAGCTACGGCACTGTAGCCGAAACCCCACACATACTAGCAGCAAAATTTCGGCACTCGTGTCATGGCATTGCTGCTAAAATGTAGGTTGCATGTGGCGCTGTTTAAAATGCTACGCTACCAGCAGACCCTTCTCGTCCTGTTACTTGTTGTGCTCGTGTGACCTTGTTCCCCAGTATTACTTGAGCCCGGAGGCTCACATCTCTGTTCACGGCCATTGCACCATCTGGGTGGACTTGAATTGTTATTCCTCTGGCAAATCTGCAGCGTACAGCCCGCCATGACATCGGCCGATCTGAAAAATGCCGAATTGCTCGCTGAGGCTTCAGCCTCACAGCATGAGCTTGTCGCGAATAAGACCGTGCTTGAACATTCTGGTGCCATTTGGGAGACAAGACAGACATACGGCCCCCCTGGTATGTTGCAGCAGGCCTGCTTCCACTACAATTGCCGCATATCACCTCTTGTAACACCAAGCACTGACATTTTCCCTACAGGCGTCAAGGGTTTATTTGCATCACCATATGTTTTCGCATGCGCTGCCTTTTCTGCGCTTGGCGGCCTGCTCTTTGGGTATGACCAAGGCGTAGTTTCTGTCGTTCTAGTCATGCCTCAGTTCCTAGGCCGAATCGGTCGTGTGGCCGATGGTGCTGACGGCGCGGGCTTCTGGAAAGGCCTACTGACTGCTATGATTGAACTCGGCGCCTTGATTGGTGCTTTGAACCAAGGCTGGATTGCTGACAAGTTTTCACGAAAATACTCTATTCTGATTGCAGTCGTAATCTTCACCATCGGTTCAGCTCTTCAGACCGGCGCAGTTGACTATGCAATGCTGACAGTCGCACGGTTCATCGGTGGCATTGGTATCGGCATGCTTTCCATGGTCGCTCCACTCTACATTTCTGAGATATCTCCACCTGAAATTCGAGGGACGCTACTGGTGCTGGAAGAGTTCAGTATAGTACTTGGTATTGTTATTGCCTACTGGATTACTTTTGGTACCCGCTATATGGCTGGCGAGTGGGCCTGGCGCCTCCCATTTTTCCTGCAGCTGATCCCTGGATTTGTTCTTGGAGCTGGCGTTCTCTTCCTACCATTCAGTCCTCGTTGGCTTGTCGGTAGGGGCCGCAACCAGGAAGCTCTCAAGACTCTTTGCAAGCTACGTGGCGTTGGCGAGGATGACGAGCGAGTCCTGCTGGAATGGTATGACATTCAGACTGAGGTGCGCGTTCAGCAGGAAGTTCTGCAAGAACGCCACCCCGGCTTGTTCCAAAACGTCATGACCACTGCGAATAAGATAAAGCTGGAGATTGTTGCATGGATGGATCTGTTCAAAGCTGGCTGTATCAAGCGCACACACGCGGCCTGTGGGATCATGTGGTTTCAGCAGTTCGTCGGCATCAATGCACTCATCTACTATTCACCAACCCTCTTCCAGAGTATGGGCCAAGAATACGAGATGCAGCTTGTCCTTTCAGGAGTGCTGAATGTCACCCAGCTGGTAGGGGTTACCTCATCAATCTGGACGATGGATCGCTTTGGGCGCAAGCCACTACTCTTGTGGGGCGCTGCCGTCATGTTCATCTCACATTTCATCATCTCCGTGCTCGTTGGCCTCTACTCGGACAACTGGCCAGCCCACCGTTCCGCCGGCTGGGTCAGTGTCGGTTTCCTATTTGCCTACATGCTGGCATTTGGAGCAAGCTGGGGTCCAGTGCCATGGGCATATCCTGCTGAGGTGTTTCCCTCGTCTCTAAGGGCAAAAGGTGTCGGCATGTCTACAGCAACAAATTGGCTGACCAACTTCATCATTGGTCTCATCACGCCTCCTCTCCTTGACACAAACAGGCATTTTGGGGCTTACGTCTTCTTTGCAATTTGGTGCCTGCTGGCTCTTGTGTGGACGACGTTTGTCATCAAGGAGACCAGGGGCAGATCTCTGGAGCAGATGGATGCAGTCTTTGGTGACAAGCTGGGAGAAGGAGAGAGGCAAAGGCGGCGAAGATTGGAGCGCGAAGTCATTGAAGAATGTAGGTCGACGGGTGTAGACCTCTGAGTAATCTCTTTATCTTTACAGCAATTGAAAATCAATTGGTTCTTCACCGAGTAAATCATAAGCACGTGACAGGGCGACAAACCCGCTGTCTTGGCGTGACGCTGCATGTGCCGCCGTCGCGTAACTTGGTGTAGGAAACACTCGACGCGTCCCCAATTTCAATCTGTCACTGAAGCGCCACATTCAGCTCCAGCCGGACACCATGATTGACCTCAATGTCTGTACATAATCTCGCGGAGCAGCTCAACTGGTTGCTGCAATTCAAGCCTCTTCTTCCGCCGCCAGCGAGCGCTCAAGTCCTCAAATGCCGTCGCCCAAGCTTCAACGAGACTAAGTCCACCGCGAGAGCTATCGCTGGGCAGGATTCTACTCAAGATGCTCCGAACACAACCCAGCACGTTTCGCATATTGCACAGTCACAGGCTTGTACAAATTCTTCATCACTTCAAGAGCAGATCACGCGGCCAAACATGGCTCGCATGAGGACAGCTCCCAGCCCCGTTCGCAGAGCACAACTGAAACAAGGAGAAGTCTCTTTGCCAGCGGCAAGTGCACCATCTGCTGGAAATGGACCTGCCCGGTCGGATGCTGTTCAAGCCCCCGCAATAGACAACTTGGCTTCTGTCAAACGACAGACGCCACCAGTAAATGTGGCATCTGACAAGCATGATTATACGGGCCTGGATTTCCACATTGCTCATCTACCTCTGAAACACGAGGAACCAGATTTGTCCAAAAGCCCCACAATGTCCTTTCGCGCTCCAAGTTCTTTATCAAAGCATGTCGACACCATTGACTTGACCGGTGATATGGACTCCGACGATGGTTGGGAGGAGAAAGTGACCAAGTCGGCGGTCAAAGGAGGGGCCAAAGACTCGAGCAGTAACTCGCCTGTAAAAGCTGGGAAGAAACGCAAGAGTGACGAATACTCGAGTGACCTCCAATCTCCCCTACACACGCGACGAAGGACACCTCCTGGACCAGACAAAGGTACTTCTCCCAAGCAAGAACAAGTGTACGAAGCACATCAACCGTACGAGTTGCAACCTCAGGACGATGACTTGGCTCGATATTTTAGCAGTCAAGATGAGACCACTCATGATAGTGCCAGCTTGAAAGACGACTCGTCGCTCAGACAGCACACACATCAGGAACGGAACACCAGATCGTCACCTAGAAGGAAAGAAGTTTCCGTTGCAGACAGCGCTGCTGGCTCCGATGACGGCATGGACCTGGACGACTTTGACCTGCAAGACCATGACGACTTCGCCGATATACAAGACGAGGAGAAGCGGCTCGCTGACCAGCACGAATCACATCCAAGTGCTCCTGAAGGTCGGCAACTGCATGAAGGCACAAAAGTGAACATTTCTGTGGCCCAAGACATCAAGGATACTGTCCCAGCCAAGGCCGATCCACCCGTTGAGACAACCTACTCATCTGAAGTAAAAAGGGATGTGGGCTCCCCGCTAAACGCTCAGTTTGCTCTTCCACAGTCAAGCAATCCTCCATCAGCATGTGCTTCCCAATCAAGTGCATCGAAATCTCTTGAGCTGCTCATTGATGACAATCTTCCCCTTCTGAAATTTACTGAAAGTAAGAAGCGCAGCGACGATCACGAGAAAGAAAGGGCATCTAAAGCCCATGCTCTGAATGCATTTGCCTCCCTGACATCACAAGACTTTAGAAGTCATTGGCATCAGCTCATGAAGGCCAAGGATGAGGCGAAGGTGGCTTGCGCAACGGGCGCTGAAGAGGACATTAGCCTGTTGCCAATGTTGCAGAAACGCGTTCAAGAACAGTTGGTTCGCATAAGAGCATTGCAAAAACTGATCGATTTGCGCACTGATCACGTAGATCTCACTTTAACAAAGCAACAATTGACCACCACCTTTTACGATGTAATGGAGGACGAGGAGATGGGAGATCTGCATCAGATTGCTACGCAAATGCAGCAAAACACCAAGGCTTTGAAGGAGAAAGAACAAGAGATGCTGTGCGGAATAGCTGCGGCTGGTCTCGATGTGCAAGCACTGCTAGACAAGCAACGCATAGCCGCAATCAAGGAAGAATCTCCTGTCAACGCTCATTCCACGCAGCCGTTCGGAAATCTAGTATCAACGCCTAAGGCTCTCCGCAGCGAGCCAACTGCAAGCGTACAAGTGAAGACTAAGTCAACGTCAGGAGCTCTATTGGCAAGAGAAGTGGAAGAGCCTCAGAGGCCTTCACTCAGGCCAGGACGATCTGCTGGCAAAACACCTTACATTCCTATACCAGAGGACAATTTGGCCGAGTTTGATGAAGATTTCGACGACAAAGATGCTCTAGACGCGGAATTGAGTGCTGTTGCGACCATTCCGTCTTCCCTGCCCTCTGGTCGCGCTGTGTTCAGTGAGCGTTCAGCCAACGACATGAGACCTCCCCAGCAGAGCGTTACTCCAAAGCAGCAGCGGCCGATCGGAAATACCATGGATTTCGGTCATCCTTGGTCTGACGACGTCAAAAGTGTCCTAGCTCACCGCTTTCGTCTAAGGGGGTTTCGTCCTAACCAACTCAACGCAATCAACGCAACGTTGGCAAAGAAAGATGTCTTTGTGCTTATGCCGACTGGAGGTGGCAAGTCTCTCTGCTATCAACTTCCAGCTATGATTCAGACTGGTAGATCAAGGGGAGTGACGGTGGTCATCTCGCCGCTTCTCAGTCTCATGGAAGATCAAGTGACACACCTCGAGAAGCTGCAGATCCAAGCAAAGCTCATAAACGGTGCAACTGGAAGTGATGCTCGAGGTGTCATACTCAGCGCTCTCCGAAGTCCTCGCGCAGAGAGCATGGTGCAGCTACTGTACCTGACACCGGAAATGTTGCGAAAGAGTGCCGCCATTGTGAGTGTGCTGGAGCACTTGCATAGAAATAACAAGCTGGCACGCATTGTCATTGACGAGGCGCATTGTGTGAGTCAATGGGGGCATGACTTTAGACCGGACTACAAAGAGCTTGGCCAGATGAGAGACCAGTTTCCTGACGTGCCCTTGATGGCACTGACCGCCACGGCGACCGAGAATGTCAGAGCCGATGTCATTCACAACCTGCGAATCCAAGGATGCGAAGTACTCACGCAGAGCTTCAATCGACCTAACTTGTTCTATGAAATTCGAGACAAGAAGAAGGAGAGGGACATGCTGCAAGAGATCGCTGAAATTATCAAAAAGGAGCATCGTGGCCAGTCTGGGATCATTTATTGTCTCTCCAAGAAGACATGCGAGAAGGTGGCAAACGCGCTGAATGCAGAGCACAAAATCAAAGCACACCACTACCACGCTGGCATGGAGGCTCACGAGAAGTCTGCCGTGCAACGAAAGTGGCAAGCTAGAGAGTACCAGGTGATAGTAGCTACGATCGCCTTTGGTATGGGCATCGACAAACCAGACGTTCGCTTTGTGATCCATCACAGCATACCCAAATCTTTGGAAGGCTACTATCAAGAGACTGGCCGAGCTGGACGTGACGGCAAATCAGCCAATTGCTATCTTTATCAATCATTTCGCGACTATAAGATTCTTGAGAAGATGATCTGGGATAGCACCGATAGCAGTGGAGAACAGAAGGCTCGACTTATTGGTATGCTCAAAACTGTCATACACTTTTGCCAGAATAGACTCGACTGCCGTCGCGCTCTCGTTTTGGCATACTTTGGAGAGCGCTTCAGCAAGATCGACTGCATGGGTCGATGTGACAATTGTAAAGCTGAGATGGCCTATGAGAGCAAGGATCTGACCAATCTATCAAAGTCGGCCGTGAGATTGGTGCGCCAGCTCACCCGCGGCCTCTCTCCAAGACAAGCAGGCTTCACTCTAGTATACTTTATCGACCTCTTTCGCGGGAAAGGCTCCGTAAAAGAACCAGATCACAAAGATCTTGCCGAGTACGGAGCTGGCTCGGAGCTGGATCGCACGGTTGCAGAACGCCTCTTTCATCGTCTTCTAATAGATGACGTCTTCGCCGAGCACAATGTCGCTAACCGGAAAGGGTTCGTAACGCCCTATATTGTGGTATGTCAGACTCGCTCTAATCACCTTTGTACCCTAATGACTGATGATGTTAGCTCGGGCGTATGCACGGAGCGGTTGAACGTGGGCATCAACGCGTTGTGATGCAGGTGCCACTTGGGGTCGAAGGCGCTACAAAGTCCAAAGCCAAAGCCAAGCAGCCAGCAATATCCAGGGCGCCATCCAGAGCGGCTCGGCCAGAATCGACCTATGTCTCGTCTCCCATTCAGCCAGCTGGCCGATCTCGGGCGACCTCAAAGGCACAGCAAGGACACGCTTACGACTCTGACGGAGGGTTTGTCGAAGATGATGATGACGTGAGTGAAGAGGAAGCTTTCGAGGTGGCTCGTCCAGCACGAAATGCTGCCAAGAAGAGACAGCTGGCTCGGCCACAGAGGGAGGAATCTTATGGACCTCCCATTACGAGCGACGAGCGTCTTGAGCAATTGGATATTATTCATCAATTCTTCGTCGAGGACTTTGTCGGTAAGGCACGCAGGATCAACCAGACTAAGTGTTTTGAGATGAATCTTCGAGAGGTGCCTTTCTCCGATACTATTTTGCGGGAAATGGCAATACGGTTTCCCCTCTCAACAGATGCTATGCGCCAAATCCCAGACATCGATCCCGACAAGGTAGAGGTTCACGGCCCTGCCTTCCTCGAGCTCATCAAATCAACCAAAGAACAATTTGAGAAGAGCATGCAGGCAGATGGGGACCGGCCCGAAGACCCAAATCGCCGCATTGTCGACGCCGTCGACGTCGTCGACCTTGTCGACAGTGAAGAAGAACACTTTGGGACAGATCCGCCAAGTAGTGCGGAAGAAACCAGCCCTTACTTCAGCGTTGCACCAGATGTCGCCGAATTCAATGCCCAGCTGCAGGACTGTAAGGACTCAGCACCGCCACAAGAGAATCAGCAGCAGGCAAGAGCTTCACCAGCGAAGAGACGCGGCACTAGCACCGCCAGTAAACGGTCAGGTAGCTATCCTGCTGCAGCAAAGAGACGATTCAGCAAGGGGACCGGAGGGCGCAAAGCGGGAGCGGGTGCTCGTAGCGGCGCAAAGAAAACTTCTGGGTCAAGCTCAGCCAGTAGAGGTCAGAATCGTCCCGCTGGTGGAACAGCGGCTTTTGGCATTTCAGCAATGCCGACCTGACAGAATTGTATTTTGTTCTCGGGCAAGAATATTATTCTACTGACGGCAGTCTTTTGTATATAAAATGGTTGAGGAAGTTTTGCCTTAGCATGACGCTTTACGATAATGTCACAAAACCTTTGGAGGTTCTATTACCATCGCAGATGACTTACAGCCATTTAACTATACTTTTGTGTCCGGATTTCAAGCTGGATTTCTCTGACTCTACTGAGGCTACTGATATAATCTCAAAGCCTCCTTGGAACGTACACTGGGTATCCTGTTTGCCTTGCCAGCCTCATTGTTCCTCAACTCTAAGTATTCCTAGGATATTGAGACACCCCAAAAACTCGCATACTCCACATGGAGGACTTTGCATGGCTTGCAATGACCATACCCAGTGAAAAGGAGGGGGAGGGGGAGGAGACGTTTCAGAGTGCGTTGGAGAAAGTTCCCAGG